>VZRU01006265.1:650905-703508 GCA_013398155.1 Pedionomus torquatus
TTCTCTGTTGAGGACTCCAGAGCTGGACACAGGACTCCGGGTGGGGTCTCAGGAGTGCTGAGTAGAGGGGCAGAATCACCTCCCGTGACCTGCAGGTCATGCCTCTTTAGATGCAGCCCAGGATACAGTTGGCTTTCTGGGCTGCCAGCGCACGCTGCCGGCTCATGTTGAGTCTCTCATCCATGAGCACTCCCAAGTTCTTCTCCTCAGGGCTGTTCTCCAGTAATTCTCTGCCCAACCTGTATTTGTGCCTGGGATTGCCACGTCCCAGGTGCAGGACCTTGCACTTGGCTTGGTTGAACTTCATGCCATTTGCATTAGACTACCCCTGAAGCCTGTCCAGGTCCCTCTGGATGGCATCCCTTCCCTTCAGCGTGTTAACCGTGCCACCAAGCTTGGTGTCATCAGCAAACTCACTGAGGGTGCCCTCTGTCTCACTGTCTATGTCTCCAACAATGATGTTAAATAATGTTAAATAGTACTAGTCCCAGTACCAACCCCTGAGGAACATTGCTTGTCTCCAGCTGCCACTTGGACATTGAGCCATTGACCACAACCCTGTGAGTGTAGCCATCTAGCCAATTCCTTATCCACTGAGTGGCTTATCCATTGAATCCATGACTTTCCAATTTGGAGACTAGGATGTCATGCTGGACAACATCAAAGGATTCGCTTAATTCCAGGTAGTTGACATCGGTTTCTCTGCCTTTGTCCACCAAGTCTGTGGCAGTATCCTAGAAGGCCATCAAATTTATCAGGCACATTTTGCCCTTGGTGAAGCCTCTTAACTTGAATCATAACCTGCCTTCTGTTTCTGGAGTATTCAGTGACTATAAGGAGGAGTTTGACTTTTCTCAGAGTATCTCTCTGTCTGAGAAGCCTGTGTTGTGTTGTGTTCAAATCTTTTCTAAACGTCTATTAAGTTGACCATTAAAGGAAAACAATAAGCTATGTTTTCTTCCAAAAAGTTTCAGATGTGTTTATCTTAACCTGGCCCATTGAATCTCAACATTAAGAACTAATCACATATTGCAAGGACAGCTACTAGAGTATAAAGATAAAAGAAATTACTTTTTTTGGTGGATGAGCTGGGGAATTAAAATGTCTTATGCGTGTGTTTTAAATTAATCAATGTGGCTGACAGCAAATAAAATGATTCTGTGCCTGAACAGTATATTTCCATGAAACAATTTATTTTTATATAGTTTTGAATCTAATTTCCCAAGTTATAAGTCCTGTGTTTTAGGAAGGTTCAAAAATCATTTATTTCTTTAGTTGGTTGCTTGGTTGGGGCTTTTTTTCCAGTCCAATCAATATTGCAATTGGTAAAGAAATTGAAAATTACATTTTGTTATACAAAACGTGTAGACTTTAGAAAATGCCTGGTGTTAATGTCTTGTGTGCTTTATATGCTATACAGTAATGCAATGGTTCAATATTAGTCCAAAAATTTCTCCTGTAATAAATGAATATATTTCCTGGGTGAGATTCAGGAAGGGTCATAAATTTATTTTTTTTTTTTTTATCCTCATGAGATATCAGGTTTATATATAAAAAAA
This sequence comes from Pedionomus torquatus, assembly GCA_013398155.1. Lineage (NCBI taxonomy): Eukaryota > Metazoa > Chordata > Aves > Charadriiformes > Pedionomidae > Pedionomus > Pedionomus torquatus. The sequence continues at coordinate 652,465 of VZRU01006265.1, forward strand.
GATGAAGCAATAAATGGGAAGGGGAGAGAAAAACTGAAAGCATAAAAAAGACAAGAAAAAAAATAGAGTAAACAGGAAGAGAAACTAATTACACATTTAAAAAACAAACAAACAAACAAACATTCCCTCTTCTAAATGCCATCAGGAAAAAGAACACATTATTTGATTAGTGTTCCTTGTTATTATTCAAAAGCTTATAGATGAGTATTTGCACAGGAATATGATAAATTTCTTGGGGAGGGAGGAAATCCTGGGAAGTCTTCCAGACCACTTTCACGATAAAAACTGTTTGTCTAGCCTGATCTTAATTACAACATTAATGTTTGTAGCTTCCCCTAAACAGCCTCTTCCAGTGCTTCACTACTCTGTGAAGCTTTGTACAATATCTAAACTGAATCTTCTTTGATATAGATCTGTCTTCATTGTATTCCTTCGTCACCGTGGACAAAAGAATAGGTTTCCTTTTCTTTGCAGCAACCTTTCTGTATCCTTGAAAACAGGAATCATGTTTCTCCCTAATGTTTCTGTAGGCTAAGAATTTACATTTTCCAAAAAGTTTTCCTCATGTTTTTTAGAGCTAGGATATTCTTGCTTCTTTCTGATTGATATATCTTTTCTTTGCAATGTTGAACCCCAAACTGAAGAAATAGTCTTATCTGAGGACTTAAAAATGCAGAGCAGGGAGAAAAGCATTACTTCATGTGTCTGACAGCATGATTTCCTCCTTATGTTTCCCAGGCACATATAACGTATATTATGTAACACTATGTATTTTATTGCATTTGCATTTTCCACAGCATCGGCTCAGATTCAGACTAAGATAAAACATAAAAGCTGAGACTGGGATAATCTGTTATCCCTGTTCTGTGCCTGATACTGTATTGTCTTGATGATTCCTGCTTAAGTGCTGTTACTTTTGTTGAACAGTGTTCTTTCTTCCATATCATACTTCTGTTCATCAAAGTAATTTTGAACTCATTCCTGTCCTCTTGCAGTTCTTCATTTCAGTAAGAATATATTTCATTCCATCAACCAGATTACTAACAGAAAGTTTAACAGCACCAGAGCCTATCTAGATCCCTGCAGAATCCCAGTCAGTACATTTCTCCATTTTGTCAGTAAACCATTACTAGCTACTCTGAGAGTGGCCCTTCAGCCAGCACTAGTAACAATGTACACTGTGCTTATTTCATTTCATAAACATCATATTTGAAGCTTTCCTTAAACCAAGCTGTATGTCATCTACCACTTCAGGTCATTATGTCTATTACTTCAGAGAAGGATATCTAATTATCTTGAAAAAAAATATTGCTGACAAATCCATACAGTTTGATTGCTTGGATGCATGTGGGTAGCTCCTGTCAACCTGGTTCAGTTTTGCCCTGGGGACAAGACATTAATGAAATACTCATCCATGCTGGAATCAAAGTTTATCAAAACAAAAGCTTCACTAGCAAGATTTCAAATTACCGTTTTTGTTTTTTTTTTTTTTCATTCCTAAATGTCCTATTGAACTTTCACTTCTATCTTAGGTAGTGCAAATGAATTAATTTCTACTGCAAATGGAGTTAATTCAAACACATCCTTCTTGTACTAGTCTCTTTGGAAATCACTAAACTTTTTACTTAGTAAATTGGCAAAACAAAAAATGTAAAAACTGAGTGTCCTGTAATGAATCATGAAATTTGGACTCATGTAATGTATTTACATTAATGCAGGCCAAATGGAAGGATAATACACAGGATGTGCATTTTCATGAAATATTAATATTGGAGGTGTCAGTCCAGCTGAGCTGGCTTTTGTAGGTATGATTCACAGCCACTATGATGATATTGTTTACTTTCACCTTAGCTGGTTCCACGATACTATGCATATTATTGTAATCTTAAGCAAAAATAAAAACAAAAAGCACTCCCAAACATCTGCCGTTTTCAAGTTGAGATCATAGTTGTTGCAAGTCTCCATAGCTATGTGAAAAATAATAAAGCATCAGGAACTGCTGATATTAATTCAAATAAGATTATGCTACTAGATCTTCTTTCCACTTCAGCAAGAAGGGCCAAGTAAAACAGATTACGCATTCTGAATGAAGAGAATCTGATCTGACACAGATGAGATGGATACAATAGTTGTACTCTGGAGGGATGTCCTGGTTTGAGGTAAAACGAACCAATTTTCTGTTTTACAGTTTTACTTTCTTAGCTGGGCCTCTTCTAACTAGCTAAACTCTGAAATTAACAGCACATTGTTCAAAGCTGTTCCGTCTCACAGTGATAAGACCTGATTATACCAAGGGATGGTATGCAGAGAGGCCCTTGTTTAGACTTATTGCTGGAAGAACCAAGGTCAGATNTAGTTAGGAACACCAGCATTAATTCCTAAACACATTGAAGGGTTTTGTTTCAGAATGCAATGCTTCTTGGAGCCCATAATTTGCATCATACAGTAGATATTTGCAGAATCATAGATCTATGAAAAATTATAGAAATCACTTAGCCAAGTAAGAGATTCATCGTAAACACACTAAATTATCAAGCTGACTTCAGATGAGATTGTCTACAGTTTGGCAGTCAAATCTTTTATTATTTTCTCCCTAAAGGTTTTGAAAATCAATGAGTACTTAAAAATACAACATGCAAGCTAACCAATGCTTATTTCAAAGAAACATAGCTGAAGCTATCTATAGCAGGAGACTGTCCAGTTAAAATGTCTTGGTTTGTTGGGCTGAGAGGTTTATTTTCCTCGGGTTTTTAAAAATAAAATTGGGCTAACTTTATGGTAACTGTCTCATCTCAAATGGCAACTTCAATACTTCTTTATTAATTAGTGGTAAAAAGGAAATATTTAAGGGAAAGGCTCAGAATATAAAATGATGGTGGAAGATAAAGAAGAGTAATAGGACTGGTTAACTTGGGTTTAGGATAATTTATTTAATATAGAGAAAAAATTCAAAACATTATCTTCTATGAATATAATGTGCATTCTTTTGTGTTTCTCTGCCTGCCAGTTGATTATTTATTTAACAGGCACTTTGCAAGAGAGATCTGTCCTGTTGTATTGTTCTAATGTCCTGTATTCAGTAACTATCTCAGAGTTTTATGTAATAATATCTATCACCACTGCCACCAAGGGCTTATCTCAGGTAAAGTAGATTTGCAAAATAATAAAAATCATATTGTAATAAAAATAACCCAAAATGCAGTTACTATGGCTAAATCAGTGGACAAGGGAAGAGCTATGGATGTCATCTATCTGGAATTCAGTAAGGCCTACACCATCCCCCACAGCATCCTTCACTCTAAGTTGGAGAGATATGGTGGGTTTACCCTGTCTGGACACCAGATACCCACCAAAACTGGCCTATCATCCCTGATCAACTGGACAGGGAGAGAAAAATATAATGAAAAGTTCATGGGTCAAGACAAGGGCAGGGAGAGATCACAACAATTACCGTCATGGGCAAAACAGACTTGATCTGGGGAAATCACTTTAATTTATTTCACATCATTTCAGAGAAGGATAGTAGGAAATAAATCCAAATCTTAAAAACACCCTACCCCACTCCTATCTTCTTTCTGAGCTTAATTTCACTCCTGTCAGCAATACTAAGCCAGCAAGGGCTCTTCAGTCCATCCTGGCAGTAGCCTGATGCAGCATGTCTCCTTTGGAAATCCACCTGAAGATAGACGGTCCTCCATGAACTGCAGGTGGATATATGCTCCACCATTAACCTCCATGGGCTGCAGGGGGACAGCCTCCCTCACCATGGTCTTTGCCATGGGCTGCAGAGGAAGTTTTGCTTCAGCACCTGGAGCACCTCTTAATCCTTCTCCTACACTGACCTTGGTGTTTGTGAAGTTGTTTCTTTCCCATATTCTCACTCCTGTCACCTATTACAGTTGCTGATTTTTTCCCCTTCTTAAATATGCTACCACAGAAGTGCTGCCAACATCACTGATTTGCTTGGCCTTGGCCAGAAGCAGGTATATCTTGGATCCAGCTGGCATGGTTTCTGTCAGACATAGGGGAAGCTTCTAGCAGCTTCCTATAGAATCCACCCCTTTAGCTTCCCCGCTATGAAAACTTTGTTACACAAACACAAAATATATGGATTTGGTGGATGAACTGTTCAGCGGAAGAGGAATTAGTCAGATTATTGCATTCAGAGTAGTGGTAAATGGCTCGATGTCTACATGGAGATCAGTGAAAAGTAGTGTCCCTTGGGGCCCCATAACAGGACCAGGACTGTTTAACATCTTCATCAGTAGACCAGATGCACTCCCAGATCAAGTGCACCCTCAGCAATTTTGCAGATGACACCGAGCTGAGTGGTGTGGTTGACAGGTGTGAGGGATGGGATGCCATCCAGAGGAACCTGGACAGGCTTGAGAAGTGGGCCCATGTGAACTTTCTGAGGTTCAGCAAGGCCAAGTGCAAAGTCCTGCACCACTTGGGCTGGGGCAACTCCTAGTATCAATACAGGCTGGGGGGATGCAAGGATTCAGAGCAGCCCTGCCAAGAAGGAGTTGGGGGTACTGGTCAATGAAGAGCTGGGTATGAGCCGGCAATAGGCCCACAGCCCAGAAAAACAACTGTGCCTTGGACTGCATCAAAAGAAGCTTGGCCAGAAGGTTGAAGGCTTTCTGCTCTGTCTCTGGTGAGACCCCACCTGGAGTACTACATCCAGCTCAGGAGTCTTCAAAACAGGAAAGACATGGACCTGTTGGATCAGGTCCAGAGGAGGACCACAGAAATTATCAGATGGATGAAAGATCTCTTCTATGAAGGCAGACTGAGAGAGTTGGGGTTGTTCAGCCTGGAGAAGAGAAGACTCCAGGGAGACCTTACCGGTCCTTTCAATACTTAAAAAGGACTTATAGGAAAGGCGGTGACAAACTGGAGAAGACTAATCAATGCTTAAAAATATCTAAAGAGTAGGTTTCAGGAGGCTGTGGCCAGACTATTTTCAACAGTGACTGGACAAGGGGTAATGGATACAAGCTGTAACACAGTTCTGTCTCAACATGAGGAAAAACTTCTTTACTTTGAGGGTACCAGAGCAGCAGAGAGGCTGTGGAGTCTCCTTCTCTGGAGATATTAGAACCCACCTGTTTGCATTCCTGTCCAACCTGCTGTAGGTGAACCTGCTTTGGCAGAGAGGTTGGACTAGATGGACTCCAAAGGTCCCTTCCAACCCTGCCATTCTGTGACTAACTTTTTAGCAGGGATTGTTGCAATAAGACAAGGGGTAATAGTTTTAAACTAAAAAAAAAGGTAGATTTAGGTTAGATATAAGAAGATTTTTTTACAATGAGGATGGTGAAATACTGGCATAGTTTGCCCTGAGAAGTTATAAATGCCCCATCATTGGAAATGTTCAAGATTATGTTGAACAGAGCTCTGAGCAACCTGATCTAGTGGATAATGTCCCTGTTCATTGCACGGGGGTTGGACTAGATGATCTTTAAATGTCCCTTCTGACCCAGACTATTCAATGATTCCATCAGTCTATGATAATAAACATGACTATGAGTCTTTACTGTGTAATTACTTCTTCAATTGTATAGTCTTGCTTGCTATTTTATTTTAGACCTGAAGTCACCTAGACTCACTTAGACAATGAGGCAGAGGCCTCATGGAAATTCTTCACGAATGGCTGACTAACCCTGAATGAAAAAATGTTTACATGAAGCAAGAGAGAAAAGAGAAGGAAGAAAACTGGAGGGAATGGAGAGGGGAAAATCTGATAGCAAATTTGGAGACATAAGATTTGTAACAATGTTAACTTACAAAATATTAGTTTTATAAGTAGGACCTTGCATATAGTACCCCAAGACAAATTAATGAAAAAAGCACTGAGAGGATAGGGATAGGAAAAGGGAAGGCATATTAATTGCAGTAAATCAGGAGTATTGTACAAGGAATCAGCCTGATTGTAGTATAGAAGATTAGCTATATGTTTATCAGGAAATAGTCTTACAGCCTCTATGCAAATCAAAGAAGTTAGAGTTGTGTAAGTAGGATATAAGTGAATAGTTGTGCGTCACTGCACGTTTTTCTGTTCCCTGAATGGTTGCAACCATTCCCACACAGAAGTAATGCCTTAGGAGCAAGTTACCCTGTGCCACACTGGAGCTGTCTGAGCCACTCAAACGTGGTTGTCACAAAAGGTATCTCTCTGACACTGTTCCCCAATTTGTGTATGCTAATAAATATCAGCTCTAGCAGAAGAGTATGCAGGGGATATAAAGAAGTTGTGGGTCATTACACCAGCAGTCTGAGAAAAAAAAAAGGAGATAATTTCAGGATAAAGTCATGGTGACTTTTTCAGCATTAGAGAATGACCTTTTAATGAAGCTTTTCCTAGAATCAGATTATTTAGAAAGCTCATCTAGCAAATGCCAAGTAAACATTCTAAAAAACATATTCAGAACAAAATAATGCTATATTTAGACTGAACTTTATACAAGCAGTTTAGCCATTAGTGAAACAAGGAAAGAGAGGCCTAGTACCACAGCTAATTCCATGTGGTGCAATGCATTTAAAACTGACTAAATTCAACTAATTTAAAAAGACTTATTTATAATTCATAAATTACATCAGAAGCACTTGAATAAAAAGGAGAGATATTTTAGTTCTGTACTTGGGGTGTAAAAGAGAGATTAACACTTTCTCTAACCTTTTACACAAAGTCTGTAGCACCGAAGGACAGTGACTCAGCACACTCAACTTCGTCTGCATAAGAAACTCTCCACCTCCAGGCTTTCATTTGCCATACAAACAGGAAAAGAAATGTCACACTTACCTCAGAAAATACATTTTTATCCAGAAAGCAAGGGTTCTCCCCGTATCAGGAAGGTATAAAACACAGGAAATGAATATTTGCAACTTGAATATTTCCATAGTAAAATCATAGAATCATAGTAAAATCATAGAATCATAGAATCATCCAGGCTGGAAGGGACCTCCAAAAGGTCATCTAGTCCAACCTCCCCACAGTCACAGGGACACCCCCAACCAGACCAAGTTGCCCAGGGCCTCGTCGAGCTTTGCCTTGAATATCTCCAGGAAAGAGGCCACAACCACCTCCCTGGGCAACCTGTTCCAGCGTTCTACCACCCTCAGAGTAAAGAATTTTTTTCTAAATTCAACTTAAATCTACCCTTCTCCAACTTAAGTCCATTGCCCCTTGTCCTGTCACAGCAGGCCTTTGTGAACAGACCCTCCCCAGCCTTCCTGTAGCCCCCTTTAGATATTGAAAGGCTGTGATTAGGTCTCCCCAGAGCCTCCTCTTCTCCAGGTTGAACAGCCCCAGTTCCCTCAACCTATCTTTGTAGCAGAGGTGCTCCAACCCTTTGATCTTCATGGCCCTGCTCTGCACCTGCTCCATCAGGTCCATATCCTTCCTATATTGAGGGCTCCAGACCTCTCCCTCTCCCTCTCCCTCTCCCTCTCCCTTTCCCTTTTCCTTTCCTTTCCAAAAAATTAGCATTTTATCTGTCAGTGAGCCAACCTTACAACTGGCTGAAGGCAAGCACCACTAGCCTTGCTAAACAGCAGTTTTGAAATATTAACAAGCATTTTACAACTATCAAGGAAGTAGATAATATTTTATTCCTATAACTTGATTGCTTTTTAAAATAGAACTAAAAATTCACTAGATGTAATAATAGTAATAACTACATATGAAATAACTTAGCAAAGCACTTGATGAAGTAGGTAATGAAATCTTCTGGAAGATTAATTCAATTCACTTTTGATACACAGAAACATTGTTATATTGATTAAAAGCTATATAGATGATCATAAACAAACTGCACTGTTAATGATGTAAGTACTGAGTTAGGAAGCAATGCCTCAGTTTAGATTAAGTCTTTCTTAGTGTCTTTGTTAAAAAATTAGGGAATAAGCAGCATGTTGATGACATTCCAGTTCTGGAAAAAACTTAGAAGTACAGCAAGGATAGTGGAAGGAAACAGAAGTTCAACCAGAAAACAGTAAGGAAACCTATTTTAGAAGCAGGTAACTTAGAATATCTATGAAGATCATAGAAGTTAGATTGTAAAGAGAGGCAAGTACTAATCCCCCCCCAGCTGTTTAAAAATAGATTGTGGAGGGATCAGGGAACTGAATTTTGTTAAATATTCCTAAATTTTGGGGAAGAAGATTGTATTTTGCTCTGATCAGTTATTCCAGCAGCTTAAAAAATCACCCATGCTAATTTGAGGGACAATGAAGAGAGTGAAGAATGCCAGGCAGAGATGTAAACAGGTTCTTCTACACTTGCAATACGTGTGCTTATGACAAAAAAGACATGTTGGTGAGAATTTCCCTGGTGAAATAAAGATCATCTTCCTTTCTACAGAATGAATGTCTCTTTGTTAACCTTAAGGGAGAAATGGATGCTTTGAAACACATGCAATTCATCCTCACTTTGGTATATTTCCTCGAGGCAGCCTGACAGTAACAATAATGGAAATAGCCAGAACTTGATAGTTCTCTGGTAAAGTCTCATTGAAGCAAAAGCTTCCAGCTACTTGTAGAGACATGTGTCATGTACAAGACCTGACAAGATTTGGAGTTTTTGAACTTAACAGGAATGGAAAAAGTGCTATTCTGCTGACATGGAGTATCCTAGTGGGAACTGAATGCTATGTACACATAGTAAACTCTGCAGGCAGGGGAACAATTAAGATGAACACTGAAAGGGAAAACCATGATCCCTTACCAGTGTAAAGCTGGTACAAACTTGACAGATCAGTGATCCTGGACTGCATGTACTCCAGAGACATTTTCTTCAGGGTACAGAACATTCTGTTGCCTCAGCAGGAAATTTTTTACTTCAGAGGACCTTGTTGCAAAGCAAGTGAGGAAGCTCACTTTAATAGAACAATGAATTTCATTATTATTCCAGCAGTTGTCATATCATGCCATATTTCACTTACCTCATTTTCAGTTTTGCTTCCTATTCTTCCCTCCATGCACCTTTTTACTTCAGTGTCTTTTTTTTTTTTTTTGGTTTATTTTTCTGTTCCTTTGTCTTTCCCTTTTCTTCCACTTTTGATCCTGCTTTACATATTTGTTCATTTACCACCTTTCTCCCATACGTATCAAAGTATGTAAGAAGGGGAAAAAAACGTTATAAAAGTGTGAGGGAGAGGAAACCTCTGGCAGCGAGTACCCTTTCCTTTTTACCTGATAAACTTCAGAAATGGTGTATACGTTATTTCAGATTTGGTTTTAACTTCTTGTCTTCCCAAAGACAACTTCTGAATCCCTTCCACTGAGAGAATGCCACATAGTTAGAGATGCTTTCCTTTCATGATAACATCCTAAATGTTAACCGTTATTTCATCTCTTTGGAACAGTCTGTGTAATATTCCCTGAGAAATTCAATGATTCAAGTGGTCTAATTAAAAACAGGATTTATTAATAGTTTTAATCAGATTCAAATGAGACAATTTGCATAATATAGCATGTACAGTACTTAGAGAAATGTAAGCCAGAAAAAAACAGACATGTTACATCATCATGTAATTTTAGACTCCTTTTCACCTCTTTAACCCTTTTGTCTAGCTAGTAAGAGAAATATTGTTCTTGTTTTCAAATAGCTACTCTATTATTTTCTTCTCATTCTCAAATCTTGTAAAAGCTTTGGGTTTGCAGGCTCATTTTTAAGCAACAACAACCTTTCCTGTTCAAACAAGGTCAAGGTATTACTTGGTATTATCCATTATGCCTCTCTTACTTATTTTTAGCCTGGTGGTCTCTGCTCAATAATATTAGTAGTAAATGATTGCCTGGTTTCTTGTTTTGCCCTCATATTTTAACACTGCATGCAAGAATTCCTTTTTCCAAGAGCATCTGGCCCTGACGCTGGCCTTAATGACCATGATTTTGCATGTTAATTTTATTGGCAGGAGGTTACTATGTTTTGCATGTTGATTGTCTTGGCTTTTAAGAGTGCAAAGTTTATATAATTATTATAATTTATTCTTAGCTTTAGTTCTCATCTGTCACATATGAGTTATGAACAGATTAACTATTCTGTCACATTTCTTCTTTTTCTGTCAGACAGAGTCACAGAGAAGGAAAGTTTTTAAAAGACATGAGCTGGGAAAGAGAGAATATTTGAAAAATCTTAACCTCCCAGAAGAAGAAAAGCATGAAACTACTTAACTGGGCAGCTTTTATCCTGTGGTATTGCTCATACTAGACTACCAAATAAATTCTGTAATTGTAAATTTTGGTGTTGATGTAGTAGTGATGATGACATTTGATCAAGTGAGGACTTTCTGAGTAATCTGGTCTAGTAAGGGATGTCCTGCCCATGTCAGTGGAGTTTAAGGTCCCTTCCAATGCAAGCCATTCCACGATTCTATGATTTTGCTTTCAAATCCTTAAAACAAATAGAAAACTTAATTGAAATGTAAGAACATTCAGTATTTTGCTTCCAGTACAGAAGCTTTTCAGTGATCTTGATTATCAAATAACATGAACGTTTTTTCTGTAGTTTTTCCCAAATAATATTAACAACCTATTGCAAGAGTAACATATTTTATACAGTAGTAGCTTTGGGATAGAAAAGTGGCAGATAAATTGCCATAGTTAATGAAAACTAAATTTTTATAAGTGTCTGAGATTGTTGTAATGTTAACAACACAGAAAGTTAGGATGAATATGCTGATGAGATATGCAGTAAGGAATTATACATTGTGGAAAAGCAATACAGAAAAAAATGTTACAGGAATATAACTAGAAAAAAAAATTAGTATGGCTGCCTTTCTGAAATGTTGTTGGTCAGAAAAAAATCCACATTCAGAGGACATTGTCAGCTGAAAGATGAGAAACCCAAGATTCAATGACCACTTCATTGTCGAATACCATTACACTTCATTTGCACTAAGTCTTCAAGAATTCCCACATCTTTATTGGAAATGGAAGCATTCAGGCTTATCTTTATATGTCAAGATATTCAAGATTTTGCATTTTAGAGAATGTATTTGAAGTGGTTCTCATCTAAATTGTTAGGAAAATGTATGAATTAGTTAAAAAAAATCAACAACCTTAAGTGAATGCACATTCTAAAATATACAGTACATATATAGTACTGTTTGCACAACCCTTGTCTTGCAGGAATATTTCTGTATAAGTGGAATACTTTCTGCAGATAAATAAAGAAAAAATACAGTAACTGTAAAATGTGTGATAAAAGTATGGGTAGATTTAGGTGTATATATGTGGCAAAACATAACTTTTACCAAACTTTAAAACTAGCCTTGTTTTTATTCTTTTCAATTACATATAGGTGGTAATCACTTTGTAATAAACATTCCAAACATAACTATCACAACAGTCAAATGGGACACACACTTCAGTGTGTTTCAGATACCTTTGAATAACAGCACAAAAAAAGAGAATGCATAGGAAAGAGCATCTGCAGATAATGTCAAAGTTAAAAACAGGTCAACTCAGGCAGTTTTATTAAAACAAATAAACAAAAATCAATACATAAAATCTATACTCACTGGCATAAAATATATAGATTTAATAGATATGGCAGTCATGGTTGTATGACAAAAGAGAGAGATTTAAAAAAAAATATTAACCTGTTTACTTGAGCGTGGTATCTGTTACAAAACAGGTTTTGAAAGCTAGTGTGTGTTCATCTACTGAATTCATACTGGGTTTATGTGCTGGAGTTTTAAAATTTATATAATAGAGATCCCGAAGGAAATTTGATTTCCAGCTTGTTCCTCACAGACAATTGCAGCTACACAGTTGAATTTTTATGCTCATACATAAAAATAGGAATGGACTCATTGTAAACCTGGGAAAGAAAATACACAGATACTTTCCCTGGTCTGATTCTACTCCCACTGACGTTGAAAACAAAACTTCCATTGATTTTAAGGGAATCAGAATTTGGTCCTCAATGTATAGTTCCCTTGGGGGGAGGAGGGAAGTTTCATTAAAATTCCTCAAGAGGAGTGTTTCATTGTTGAAAATCATCAATGTGAACTGATCCTGCACAAGATATAGGTATTATTTAAGCCAAGCCATCAGAGATTATTAAACTTGGCTTTGTATAGAGACACATTTCATTCCTTCTCTTTATTATGGAACATAATCTGATTTCAGTGATTTGAGTCTAGATCCTGATTTATTTACGTACATGCTAACTGTACTCACTTCACTTATTTTCTCTAGATCTGAATCTGCAAATATGAACCTGTGTGTAATTCTGTGGCAAGCAAGAGACTGTGCTAAATTCTTTCTGCCTTTTGCAGGAAGTATTAGATAGCAAAGTTTTAATATTTGAATGTAGGTAAAAAAAATAATAATGAATAAATTATTATTTTTAATGAAGTATTACTGAATAACTAAGTATTACTGAATATTCATCTTGAAAAGACTGTCATGGGTTCTAGCACAAGAGTGTTTTCTGGCCAGGAGACTGAACCATCCACTGCTTAATATATCTGATATAACACAGAGTACTGAATTACCCTGCTGACAAAAACTATAGTCCTTATATAACTGGAATAATTATATAAATACATTGTTCAATATTATGTTGCATAGTTAATATGTAATAATTCTCTATCATTAAAAATAGTCAAATATTTATATGGAGAAAATTTATCCTTGTTCTGAATCCCACAACTGCCTTCTCTTACAAAAAGGAACCATTCAGTGTTTTAATATTCCAAAGAAATAACTGAATTTATCAATGATTGCTTTTGTTTTCCTCCTTCTGTTTAATAAACAGAAATCTCTCTTCCTCTCTATCCTCTATTTAATATTTTTACAGGCCTTTTCCATTTTGTTGCTTTCTTTTCCTTCTTTCGCTTTTTTTTTAATTTTTGATTCTACCATTACTCATTTCCTCTACTACAAATTTTTCTCTACAGCTTTATCACATCTTTGTTTTCATTCTTTCCCATTTGTCCTGTTTTGTAGTTTTGAAGATGGCCATTAATGAATATTAACAAATACAGCAGAGCAGAACAGCTACACAATTGTTAATTTCTTGATGGCGCCCTCAGATCTACTATTTTTTTCTGTAACATGGTTAATTAAGAGCCCATAACCACTAGAAATTTTCTTCCATTCTTTTGTCTACTGTCTGAAAACAATCCAAAATGCCCAGAAATTAATGGTTCCTACAGGAGCAATAGAGACAGTAGGATTTTAGATTTGCTCATTGTTTTATTTCAGGAATGTTTATTTTTTTCCTTCTTTGTTTGAGTGGCTGCTATTTTACTTTGTGTTCCTCTGTAAGTGGTTAAAGCTAGATTATGTACGTCAATCCAGACACCAGTTCAAAAGTGCCTAAGAGGGACAGTTACTGAAGTTTATGTATGGAGATAAAGGAGAAAAGGAGATAATGAATGGACAACAACACGGTTTTAAGCTGAAGATAGATAGTGACAAAACACAAATTAAAAGAGCTAGATGGAGAGAAATGGGAAAGACAAAATCTCCCTGAAGCACTGGAATGCCTGCTCATGTAATGGATTACATTTGCCTAATGGCTTGGCTTGAGATTTTCTTCCTCAGTTTTAGACACTACACCATTAATCAGTCTTTTAATATCATTCAATCTAAGCTCCAGATGGTCTTTCACCTTTCACTGCCCACATTTCCTTATCTGAGAGGACTATGCCTCAAGTTCTCTAATAGTAATTAATTTGAACTTAAAACGATAGGAAAGAAAGCTCAGGGATGAAACATGCTAGCAAGGTCTTTTAAAGTGACACAAGCCTTCATCTTTTGAAGTGCAGCCTTTGGTTCTGTTTTTGGGGAGAAACAGAACACCACTTCTGCAGATATATTTTATCACAATAGCCAGCTCAAGCCTCAGTGACAATGAAAATAAGCCAGCAGTGCAAGACCTGGGGATAAAAGTTCTCAAGTTAGATCCAAGTGAGAAAGCATGTTCACACAGGAGATTTGGAAGTCAGACAGCTATCTTTATTCAGTTGCTTCACTTTCAGTTCAATGCACTAACATTTCTATCAGTGTGTGATGCTGCACTGCACAGAGCTGACATATCCTAAGAGCCAGGAAACCTGAGTTTGATTTGGTTAAACAGTCATGCTTCTGTTGCAGTAACGAATTTGTACTAACACTAGGTGTTGCCTAATAAGCATTAGATAACTATTATTCAATTCATGGGGAGAAAGGAGCACATAATCCAGTAGGAAACAAAAGGGACAAAGTAGGGAGCTGAAGACAGAGGTAAGGGCAGATCTGAGCTCCTGAACACTGCATATCACTAGTAGACCACTACAATGTGGAAATCATCTACCTTCATTAGCTACCTCCTATGCTCAAACCATATGTTCTCCTGCTCAGAGGAGCCTGTATGAGAATATTGTCATCAGCCTAAGATATATGTGCAGTCCTGACTATATTGCACCCACTGGGGCTGAGATCCTGCTGGATAACCAGCGGGACTGAGAATGTTAAGTCTTAACTGCAGAGTCGCTGACGAGCTGCTCTGGCTCAGAATGGACCTGGGATTAATGGAGGACACTTATTTCCAAGACTGTTGGTCTGGCAGATTTAATCAGCTCTATGTTTGCTATTAAGAAAATAATAGATCTTCTCTGTACTGAGAATTTTAAGCTTTCTTTACATCCTTTGGCTCAATTTCTAGACTGACAAGTAGCTATCTTTCTAATCAAGCACCTTGAAAATCTTGTTTCTGAACTTTGTCTCCCAGTGAAAAAAAGAACCAACAAAACCAACTATCAAGCTCCAAGTTTCTTTCTCTAGATATCTTGTTATTTTCCTTAGTTCTGAACCCTAGTAAGAGTTCCTCAGGATCTCTTTATACCATATTTGAACTACAACTGTAAAAAGTCTACACTACTTGGAGTGGCTAAAAAAGCATACCCATTGTCCAGGGTACTGCAAAAAAATTTGAAGCACTTACCAGCACACTAGTAATAGACACAAAGAAAGAAAATAACACAGAACCAAAGAGCACAGAGGAAATAAAAACCATACCAATTCACTTGACGATTATTAACTATCGTTACAGTAAACTGCAGCAAGAAACAGGAACCATTCCAGTATATTTTAATAGATCTTAACTGCACATGAAGTACTAGTTTTCAGTACTAGTAGTCATCTTTGAATTGTTTCACTTGCAATATTTAAAAATATCAGAAGAGAGATCACAGTAAAACTAATCAAAATGTCACAGGTGCTGGACACTTCCCAATTCGGGTTCTTTTGCCTGATTGATATTTCTATTGTGATATCCAATGAACACAAAAATTCATTGAGTTAGAGGAGTTCAGTCTTTTGAAAGTGGAGTGATGGGAGTACCTGAAAGTACATCTTGACCATCACATGGATCTTCAACAATAACTAAGCTGAGTTCCCAGGCACTATTTTCTAATTCCGTAAGCGGTTTAAACATACCACTATCTACTTTAACACCTTTAATAGCTTACCTGTTAATTATTTTCTTCTATTGAACTGAATCAGTGACTGAGAAAATAGGAATAAATGTAAAAGAAATTATACATCTGTTATGATGTTTTAGATGAAATTAATGATTCTTTTTCAAGATTTATAAGCATTTTTACCAGCATCTCTTCTCCCTATTAATTCCCCCAGTGTTATGTTATGGTACTGGTAATGAAGTCAACAACCAAATCCAGTACTTCTAGTGATAGATTATTAGCAAAACATTATTCATCTAGCTATATTATTTACCGAGATTTGATATTTACACTAATATTGAGGAGGCTGTAAAGAACAAATAGCATAGGCTGAGAAAATGAAAAGAACTTTTGAAAGAGGAGAAGGAAGTGCCAGATGATCATTAGTAAAGTGTGTTTTAATTGTTAAGCAAATGGAAACATAAGAAAAGAGACATTCCAAGTCGGTCATACCTTTAAAGAGAAAATTGAACCTCCTAGCAACACAAGGACTCAAAAGATTTTAAATTCAAAAGGAAGACCTAAATAAAATTTAAATAACAATATGTAAATTGGGTAAAAAAAATGGGTAAAACAGATTGGAAATATCCACAGAAAAGGTGCTTTACTAACAACTGCTTATCTTCCTGCTTAATGCTAATCTTGTTATTTGGTCCTTTCATTCTAATCATACATGCATCTGCACACATCTGACTCCTATAAACAAAACATTCTAATTACTAGAAAGGAACCCACACCTCCAAGGCCTGCCTGTATTTGCTTCCTAATTTCCTTCAGTGGTCTTTCAGCTTTTGCTGTTCCTCAGGCTTTTTCCTTGCAGAGACCTCAATTGTTATTAACCTTAATCATAAGGGGCTCTTCCCCTCTATGTCTTCCAAGGCTGGATGCTGTCTTCTACATTTTTTTTTCAGACTACGCTTTGGGTTGTTTTTTTTTTTGTTTGTTTGTTTGTTTGTTTGTTTGTTTGTTTGTTTTTTTCCAAAAGTGTCAGAGAGGAATTTTGTATAATTTTGTTAACACACACACCACACACCCCCATTTGGAATTCACTTATTTTGTTTTCTGTTTTCAGTATTCCTTAACACAGAGAGAGATGGGGATCTATATAATCTATACCCTGACATCTACCCATCCTACACTAACAATGACAGCTATAATCCAAAACCTCTCAATAGGGTCAATATAAGGTTTTCAGCCTTTTTCATTTTTTTCAGGTCCTTATCATACAATGTTTTTAATCTCATCCAAATATTCATATTATGAAAAACAGCATAACATGAAAATGTTCACTACAGTTTTTTAAGATGTTTGCTATGATCTGGATTTCTGTAAGGCCTTTGACACAGTCCTCCACAACATCTTTCTCTCTAAATTGGAAATATATGAATTTGATGGGTGGATGGTTCAGGGGATGAGGAATCAGTTAGAATCCAGATTGGGATGCTCAGAACAGGAAAGACATGGACCTGTTGGAATGGATGCAGAGGAGGGCCACAAAAAAGATCAGATGGATGGAACACCTATCCTATGAAGGAAAGCTGAGAGAATTGGGGTTGTTCAGCCTGGAAAATAGAAGGGTCCAAAGAGACCTTACTGAAACCTTTTGGTACTTAAAGGGGGCTTAGAAGAAAGATGGTGCAAACTTTTCAGTAGGGCCTGTTGCAATAGGACAAGGAGTAATGGTTTTAAATTAGAAAAGCGTAGATTTATACTAGATCTATGGAATAAACTTTTTATGATGAGGTGGTGAAACACTGGAACTGTTTGCCCAGAGACGTGGTAGATGCCCCATCTCTGGAAACCTTCATGTTCAGGTTGTATGGAGCTCTGAGCAAACTCATCTAGTTGAAGATACCTCTGCTCTTTGCAGGGGAGGTTGGACTAGATGACCTTTAAAAGTCCTTTCCAACCCAAAGCATTCTACAATTCTATGTTTTTTTCTAGCTTTAACATTAAAATGTTCTTCATTTGTTGAGTTCACCATTTACAAAAAATGTAAACTGTACTTCAACTTTTATTTTTGCTAGAGTAAGCAGGATTTGTTTATTTTCCCAAAATCTTTTTACAGTGAAAAGCCCATCTAATAAATCTACCTTTATTCTTTTTTTTTTTTTTTTAATTACTTTATAGCGGAAGGCAAAATCTAGTATTTCTCATGGCTTTTAGTACAAAAATGAACTGAAATGTGGAAGAAATAGTATATCACAACTTACGTGTGTATTGTGAGTTTGATTTCTGTGTTAAACTTGGAATCTTGTATTGGTGATTCATTAGGATTTGTCCTTTACAGCATTTTCTACAATGAAACTTAAAACAACCCTTGTGGCTGCGAGCATCAGAAGAACTTTTTATGCCTGTTTTTGTCTGATACATGCTGTAAGTGAAAGACAACTGATAAATCATAGTACTGGTACAAATCAGATAAAATCAATTAATGAGATTAAGAAAGCTTTGTGCTCTCTTAATTCCATTCTTTTATTTGCAACGATCAGTTGTTCACTGGTGGAACTGACTGCAGTGAGCAGGTGATAACAACACAAGCAGGTTAGTCTTACTGGCTTACACAGGCTGTGTAAGACTGAATAGTTCAACCAACCTGAACTTTGCAGTGGAGGTTTCCCCCTCCAATCTATTTAAAAAAGCCATCTTTGTTTCCTGATCCATTCAATTTCTCCCAGTTGTACAAAGTGTTTGCAAGAGGCCACACACCATTTAAATTCTAATTAAACTCAATTTTAAGGACAAGTGACTTGTTGATCACCAAATGCCTCTTAACCAAAGATGAATTTTTTCGTTATCTGATGGGACATAGATCTTTTACAGTGATCAGGGGACAGTGAACTTCCAGTACAAATGATACCACTGACCAAACAATATTATTTGCAGAAAGTACATGTTTTATTGCACCAGAAGCTCTTTACTTTCAATCAGTAGTATTTCCAGTGACATTTAGGCAATGCATTGTACATTCACAGCTATGTGAAGCAACCATGCAAAGCATATTAAGTAGGCTTTCCAGAAAAGCCAAAGGGATTTAGAAATAAAAATTCCCACTGAGACTACCTAATTCATTTATACATTTTGAAAATTCCAAATCAAATAAAGAATTTCAGTTACAAACAGTAACTGGAATTGCTCTACTTTTTGCAAAAAAGTTTTGAAATAATTGTGATGAAATAGCAATATAATTATGCATATGAACCAAAATTAAATAGAACAGACTTATAGATAGACTTTCCCTATTTAAGATCCATTTTAAATTAATATTTTTCATTAAAGCTTCAATATAATTTGAGGTTAATATAATGCAGCAATTTCTGTGACTATTGTGACTTTAAATACTTACATCCTATACATCATGTTATTCAGAAAAAAATAACATGATAGAGTCTGATAAAAGACTTAATTTATAGTCATGCTAATCTCCCCACTTTATAATTTACTTGAAATGTATGCACTACATTTTACAAAGTCAAAGTACAGTTCCCTGAATTTGCTAGCTGCCCAACACAAAAGTCCTATGTTCATTACTCATGAGAAACTTCATTTTAATATCATCTGAACAAAACAAAATTATTAAGAAAACTTGTACAAAACTCAACCCATAAGGAAATAAAGGATTTGGGGGACAGAGTTACAAGTTGTTAGGTCTTGTTTCCTACTTTATTAAACTAAGATTTTTATGGTTATTTTGATATTTTTTTCCAGGTTAAACTTGCCTTGGGAATGGATCACTATGCCTGAAATAGAGTTGAATGAATCAATAAATTCATGGAAACTGTGTTCTTAAATTTTATTCCTCATATCAATAAGAGTAACCAGCCATCCCATCCCCATTTTTCAGCATTCCCAAAATACATCCCTTCATAGTCTCTTCTGTCTGTGATAGGCTGATTTTACCAATCCCCATATATTTTCTTAGTCCAGAGTCACGGAAACAGAATGATATGCAGTTGGAAGGGACCTCTGGAGATCATCTGGTCCAACCCACCCAACTTTAGTTGGAATTTAGACTTAGAGAACCTAAACTGTGGGTTTTTTTCACCTGACCCAATAGGATCACATGATCCACCAGCCTGGTGACAGTTCTGTAACAGTACTGTCTGGTCCTCAAACAGTAAAAGTAAGGAGCAAAGGTAAAATGCCAGTACGAGCTGACACGGTGCCTTAAGTTCATTGGATGGAAGAATCACCTTAGTCCTTTCTTTTCCTCAAAAGCTGTTTAGGATCCTCTAAGACAGATGCTAGGCCAGTAGCAACTGCACAGCAAAAACCTCTATTGAAAAGCTCAAGGGGGAAACCACCTTAGGGGGAAAAAAGCTAGGAAGGACAAAGTCTCAAAACAGGTTTACTCCTGTATTAATGAGAATCCTCTGTGAACTACACAGTCAGGAATACAGCCTTGCTTTATCAAATGTTTTATCTAATTACAGTGAACAGCGCTTCCTTGTAGAAAGTTCATTGACATAAAGATATGCCTGCCAGGTACATCTAAGGATCTTTAAACAACCTAAAGCAATGCTATTTCACTTTGACTTTCTTTTCAGAAAACTGAGTTGGAAGTTTTGACCGCAGGAGAAAATTTTTTACCTTTTACCTTTTTGTACCTTTACCTTCTACAAAATTTTCTGAAAATTTTGTGATGAGCTTGGAAAAAATTGAATGTTGTTAAAAGTGACTCTGAAATACAGCATTCAGCTCATTTGTAGCTAGCTTTATTCACACTCCTTTGGCCTAGGACAGTATGCTAGAGATTTTTTTGTTCCTACATTATCTTGTTGTATGACTTGTTAGAAATTGTGAGTATAATCCCACTTGCCCTGTGTGAATAGTGTCATTCTGATTTCATTGGAGTTACAGAGCAAAGAAATTAGTAATAAATGAGATTCATGCCCATGTATAGCTACTTTTACTTTGAACTGAGTGTTAATTTTTAAAATCTTCTGTTTGATGGTAAACTTATTAACAGCTGTCAAAACTGAATGAGGCAATCAAACATTCTCAATATTTCTCTGAGCCTTCAGCTGCTAATCCAGTGGGTCATGGATGTCCTGTGGATCTTTATCTTAAATGCAGTGTCTGTGCAGACATTTCAGATACTGCAGAGCACCTTTAAGTAGGAGTATAAGTAGCTGACTATATTTAGATAACTGGACTGAGCTATCCATATTAAAGAAAAATTGGAGCTGCTGAAGGTATATGCCAAATGAAAAAAGTTAGATTTTTAATGGGCGTAAACAAACATACATATTAAAAGCTTGTGCTTTCTCTCTAAAAAAACATGTCTATCTTGTAATTTTCCTTTGATTTCTATCTGTCATATGAGATAGTATTTGAGTATAATCTGGCAAATCACCCAGTTTGACTAGAAAGCCTGTAAAGTATGCTGAAAACCTGATTTTTCAAGATTATACTTTTTTTAAAAAGAGCTGAGTCAATATTAAAAATAGACAAATATCAGTTGCTTCATCACACTGCTCAATGTAGTTGCAAGTTTTTTCAAAAAGTATATTGGTGAAACACTGACCTGATTGCAGCAATGGCAGTTTAAAGATTTCAGTGTCTAGAGTCAGCTGAGCATTTTAACATGTCCATACACCTTTATCAGCCTTGCAGAAAACCTCAAGAGGAAAAAAATTAAAAACTCACAACAAATAAAACCCAAAACTACTAGGGAAAAAAAAAAAAGATAGTTCCACAACATTCCTATAATTTTCTTAGTTTTACCTAGCTGTGTATTTTGTAAAATGAAATTACCTGCTTTTTTTTTTTTTTCTATACTCCAGCATATGTTATAGTCAAAACTAGGACAGAACCATCATAGAGTGATTCAAATGAAGAGGCTAGTAAAACCAAACATGAAAAATAAGATTTATAGTGACGGAAAGCAAAACTTGCACATCAGTAACATAAATTAATATCTGAACACTACTCAACATATTTAATCTCTCCCCAGGCATCCCAGCCACCATCCTGAGACCTACTAAAATCTTATTCAGATTTTCTTCTCATTTTATCTCAGTGTAATTTCACTTATTTCAATAAGAATACCCAGACAGATGCAAATTAGGTGAGACCAGAGGTGGGTTTTGTGCTTCTTTCTCTAAAAGAAATTACTGCTATTCAACATAATGTGCACTGTGGGCATATCCTTTGATAATAATCTAGTTCCAGATTAAACTAAGGTAGAAAATTAAAGTAGTTCCAGTCACTTTGCTATTATTACAATACTGTAAATTCTAAACTATATCACAGACACTATCATCAATCCAAAATTATAAGATCATTTAAAAGAGGGTGAGGGGCAAATTTAAAGTAATTAACTATGGTATTTTTTCTTAAGTATCTCTTTTCAAAGCTTTTGGGTCAGGTTTTCAAGGTTCTGCCCGTAAGCCTGAGATATTTCTTGAAACAGAGCCGAGGAACAATGGTATTGGAGTAACTGTGAGAATTTCATGATTTGTACTTCAGCGGTTGTATTCTTCACCAAGAAAATACTTTCTTAAGTTTACAGCTTTTTCATAGGTTTTTCATAAACTCAGCCTTGACTTCTGAATTGTTCCATGGTCTCTGCACAGTGGATCTAACATAAAACCCCTGCTCAAGGAGAACTAAAGGATTTTATGGGAATCAGGGAGAGGGAGGATCAAAGGATGTCCTGCTAGACACATTATTGCCTTCTCACCCACTGTTTCTCTTGTGCAATGGCAACTATCTGCATTAGCAGAAGACTAGGCTACTATAACTCTGGGAAGCAGCTGTGGAGCCTTAAGGCTTGTTCACACATCCCCCTCTGACTGCAGCTGTGCAGGCAAAAAAATACTGTTCTGTTCCAGCCTGCCTCCAATTGGCTGTACTGCCTTCTTGCCAGCTGAGCTGCTTGTGTGAATATTCCCTAATCACTTTCAGTCCCAAAGAAATCACCTAATAAAGATCAACATTTAAAACTCCCCAGCTTCATTTGAACCAAAGCTTAGCCAGGAAGGTTCAGATGAGTTATGGATTTCCAGTGGCAGTAACCTATGCATAAAGGGACAGTGACAAAGAGCTGGTAGAGGAGTGAGAACAGAAACTTCTGCAGGCGGAGTAAAATGATGTGTCAACAGGCCTTGCTAAACAGGGATTTCTCCACCTCTTTGAAGTTTGCTTCACCACCAAGGCTAAGAGCTTGTCTCTATTACTTCATTTGTGTCTTGTGATTCACCATGGGCAAATTAACGCAGAAAAAAAGTAGCATTTTCAAATGTTTTTAATTAAAGATTACCCAAGCAAGTATTTACATCTGTACTTGTGTTTGCTAATGTGACGATATCTGGATCTGATATAATTCATTTTGTGAAAGTTTTTATCTGCTTTAAGGGGAACTTTGTGTGACTGTTTTCTAGTGAAGCCTTAACTTGCTCCTTCCAACTGTTCTTTAAGTATCATGTTTAAATACTTCAAAAACATGTGTATCTTAATTTTTGTGAGATTACAGATAGAAAGTAAAACCTGTTATCTGAAGGCATAATTCCATGGTTATAGATAGATAAAAATATTTTTATTTCAAAATGCATTTTGAAATTAAATACCAGAAATGCAGTATCTTCAAAACCTGAAATAATCCATTTAGCACTAGCAATTTATTAAAGTGGGATGCATTTGAAAATAATTAGTATTCTTCAGACTCAACTGTGAATGCAGTTCCTTAATGCTTGTACCTTTTGATTTGAATTGAGTTCCACAGTGAAGAAGCTTTGTCATTCATGAATAGCAGTTAGTACAGTACTTTGCCCTTTCCCTCAAAAAGCCAATAATCTATCACATTTCTGTTTAGGAAGGTATAAAGGATTTATTCTGACTATTTTATGAGACAGTTGCCTCCAACTAATTTGTATAGACATTGGATTCTCTCACAGGACCAATGCACAGAAAATCAATAATTAACTTTGTCAGGTGGCTAGCAGCCAGATCCAATTATGCTGCAATGCAGACATCTTCAGCCTCCTATAAATAAAAAGGAAAGTTGCTATAATAATGGAAAGCTGAAAAAGTAAATAGAAGAATTCTTTACTAACATGCTAAATAACCTATTCCCTAT
The DNA here is from genome assembly GCA_013398155.1 of Pedionomus torquatus. Classification (NCBI taxonomy): domain Eukaryota; kingdom Metazoa; phylum Chordata; class Aves; order Charadriiformes; family Pedionomidae; genus Pedionomus; species Pedionomus torquatus. The sequence goes on from VZRU01006265.1 coordinate 676,006, forward strand.
TCAACTGGCTTTCATCTTCAGCAGTTTTTGTCTTGCTGATTGCAAATAATCAATACTGTGAAGTAGGGTAAACAGGACTGGAATGCCTACAGTCTGTCTGATCTGCTTTTCGCTAACACTGATTTTGTCATTAGTTCCTTCCCTCCCCCCAGCTTTTCTTTACCCTTCATTACCATTGCATGCATCAGCAGCATCCACAGTGACACGGGCATTCTCTCTGATGTTAAGGTTAAAATTCCCTGTAAATGGCAAAACAAAATTAATTACTTTTGGCTACACGGCCTAACCTTACCCATGTCACTAATCATTCTGCTACAGACAAAACAACAAAGATCAACAGGGCTCATTACAGATTCTCTATTGCAATTAAAATCATTTGGGTACTAGAGGCGTACTCTTGGCTGCCTGACTCATATGGCATGACTGTCATCTGAGTTGTCATGTGGCTTGCACCGAAGACTTGAGACATTAAAAGTATGAGCTTCCACTGCTCAAGTAAATAAGACTTTATCCTATAGTTACTTCAGTCTAGTGATTCTTGTACTGCCTGATTAGCTATTTGCTGAAGATATTAACATATGCATTCACTCATATGGCTACTCACTGTAGCAGCCATATTTCCGTGGATGAGGTTAGACACGTGAGAGATGCAATTAATACGTGGCACCATTTAATTACTTATATAACAAGTCTGATTCAGCTGAACCCAGAGGACCATATTAGCAGAGAGCTGTGAGCTGTCTTCTGCTGCAGCAGGGCACTTTCTGTGTAACTGTGCATGTGTGTGTGTGTCATTCTGCCAAGTGCAAATCCCAAGAGCTACAACCATACTACAGCTGCTACTCATGTGTCTGTGTTTTCTCTTGAGAGGAATCAGTCCCTATTCTCTCTGAGCTGTCATGATCTGGCTTATCTCAGACAACTATGGCTGGACTGAGCTCTCTTGCTTATATTTTCTGTTTGTTGATCTGTTTTCTGATATTTAAGCCTCAAATTATCACCAGCCTTGTAAATTATAAATATTTAGACTTTTTCTTGCCACAGTATGTTATCCTAAGAAGTGAATTGTGTCTGTCACAGAGAGACTAAATACAAAACCTTAATTTGAGACTAAACCAGACTGTGTAAATCACACTTCTCTGTTGACTGATATAGCTGGACAAGAGGTTTCTTCAGTTCCCAGGCTTGATGGATGCTATTTCTTTTTAAACAATGACTGCTTTCTACAGCATCCACTCTAAAGTTACATGGCTTCCAATTCAAATGGGTTCCACAGGGTAGAAAAAAATGCATTATTTCAGAATGTTTCTTGAAAGGAACATACAAGCATTTGAAGTTTAGGAAATTCATCCATACATAAAGCCTAAAAAATCCATGGTCTTTGTATTGGATCTGGCTGAGATTATACACAGCAGAAAAGTTCAGGGGGAAATAAATCACATGCACTTTCTTCCACTCAGCCTTATAATTTTCTTCCCCCTCCACTTTTTTCTGAGTTTGTCATTCCCATTTCCAAAGTGTGTCAGGACATAAAATTGTCGTATTTTATTTCCCATGATGCTCATTTAATTGTATTTTCAGAACTCTTACTATCTCTTGCTATCTCTTAAAGGTATTATCAGTGGTGGAAATGGACCTTGTAAGACTGAAACACAGTTTCTACCCCACCCAAGGACTGCCTAACTGAATCTTGGTTTTGGAACCATAAGTCCAGTCAACCTATATAAATTAATTATAAATTAATTATAAATTAATTCTTCAACAATGACTNTTTTTTTAATCACTGTATAGGTTAATGGATACTCTGGATTATTTTCCAATATTCTAACTCAACTTTTTTTTTACTTACTTCCCTACTATTACTTTCTGAAAACACTCCATCTATTCTAGTTTTCTGATGAGCACAAATCCATCATAGTCTGTGTGTTTACTTCATTTAATTTGTCTTTCAGAGTGGTTTATTTATAAGTGTAGGCTGCTGTAGTTGTAGGCTGATTAATATTAATCTTGTCATCTGCTGCATTATTGTATAGTCAAATGATAGCACCATGCATTCTGACTTCAAGGTTTTGGATGTAAGTGTTCACTACTTCACACATTTTTTCTCCCCTTATCTCCTTCCATATGTTAAAATTCAAGCATATACCCATAATAACAAACACACACAAAAAAAGAAACAAAGAATATCTGAGGATGATGCAAATATCAAAAGCATTATTAAGGAAAGTTTGATTAGGTTTTACAACACAGAAAATAACAAAATTTTAAAAGCATAGATTTAGGCTCACCAGGGAGTTTATGTCTTCAGATGACAAAAAACTACAGGACTCAGTGGACCATGATGGAAAACTAAAAAGAGATAATTACAGAAAAATTGAAGTAAACAGAAAAAGAAAAGTTCACAGTGCTGAACCTATCAACCAATGCAGTTTTAAACATGGTTGTCCTTCCTTATTATTGATATGTGTTTCTACTAAACACAAGAAACTATGTGTAGTCTAATGGAAAAAGAATTTAATATCCAGCCCTTTAGTGTAGATCTTTGGTGTAGACTTCATCTCCATCTTTGGTGTAGACTTCACCAAAGCTTTTCACCAGACCTTGGGTTTCTGACAAAGAATGACAAAGACAAACACCAGCAAGCATATTACCTCTTTCAGTACCAAGCAAATTCAGTATACCACTTTGGCTCTCATGAGCTGACATAGCACTGCTCTAATGGGAAGGCAACAATGACTGCACTACTTTGGGTAAATATCACAGTATAGCATTTCAGGTGAGATTATGATCTTATGTACCTGCTCAAAGGAGAGGAAATGTTTCTTTGAACCCCTAGGAAACAACAAGCAGCAGCCCATTGCTGTGTTTCATGCATTATTTCGGTCATGGCCTGTAGATCCCACAACACTAATTAACCTGGCAAGACAGACAAAAATAACAGAAAAAAGAAAAAGCAGACAAGCAATTTTATGACATCCTGTATGCGGATGAGTGACTCATCCTGAAGTAAGTCTCTTTTCCTCACCCAGATGTGAATTAAGGTTCAGAAAGACTTTGGGAGTGATAAACATTCTCAGGCCAGAGATTCAAATGCTTAGGTAACTGTGGCACTGCATGCATCCTCATAAATGGAAAGAAAAACTGCAGCATCAGGCAGAATAAGTCCCACACAGCAGCTCTCAGTGAAAATCTTACTATGTATTCCAGGTTAAGAGTGTACATGGATATGTTTTAATGATCAAATAAATAACAAAGGTGCTTATATATTCTTGAGAGATATTCAGCATACACTCATAATGAACTCTTGTAATAGGTCCATTTTAAAATGAACTTCTAATAGGCATAGGTCTGTTTCATGTTATACAAAACTATTTTTTCGGTTGTGTGCTGATAAATAATGCTCAGTGCATGATACAGCCCTGAAAGAAGGTGAAACAGTATTCTATAGTTTGCTCTTTGGAGAAAATTAAAAGCAAAATCAACTGCAACAATAACAAAGAAAATCCCTAAGGAATCAGAAGTCATGAAACTAAACGATAGAAAATATATGTTCATAGTACCTCTGTGAAATTGTGCTGATACACGCTTTCATTTCTGTTTTATTGTCACAATAAACATTTAATTCATGCCCCACACAAATTGTAATGAAATAACGTTCATTAGTGACACAGAGCAATGACATGAAGTCTTTGCAGTTCTACTAGAGGAAATGACAAGACAAAACATTTTCTAGCACAGTAACATGGTGAACAACATGACAGGAAAGTCAAAGGATTTTCACTGCATAGTTTATAGCCAACTTGATTTCAGCCATACAGGGCCCGGCTCCTCATTTAAGTTTTGTCTGTGTATTTAAGATATGTAATTCATAGATGGCAGATTATTCTGAAGTTCTTTTGTGCCTACTATTAAGTTTACCACCGTGTCAAAAATAAAAGATAAATTGTACATGGCACTCACTCGGTTAAGTGTAATGGAAGAGAGATGATAGTCCCCACTTTTATGAATCACAGTCACAATGATGTATTTCGAATCTGTAGGTATATTAGTTCTAGGAAAATTAGATTTCTTATCTCAAGCTATTGGTTTAGCTATACAATGTGCTCCACTTTAAGTAGCTCTGTTTCCAGTCCATCAATTCCTCCCAACTTATTAATATTTAAATTCAATAATGTTTTAATACTATTGATTTGTGAACTTTCCATATTTTAAATTGACTCTCTTGTGAAGATTTAAATTACATCCTTTCTCTTTTCCATTTTCATTCCAGCCTAATACTTCTATGGGAACATATGAGAGAGGAACCAGAAACATCTGATAAAGCACAGAGATATCTGTCTATGAAATTCCTCTCAAGTACATGGATGAAGTAAAAAATACTTTCTCCTCATTATTTTTATGCATTATTATTGCCATAAAATATCTGGTTTTGCAGAGTTGCTGATAGATGAAATTTGCTTCAGCTGTAAAGGTATTTGAAAGCAAATTGAATCAAAAGAATAAACAAGCCTGTGAAAAAAAAATGGTAACAGAATAGATACTCCGGCATTTCAAATGCTTATCTTTAAGTCTTCCAGCATTCTTAAAAGACCTATTAGTCAAGACTAATGTGATTATCCATAAAAATTTCATGGTTTTTTTTTTTGTATTATTTTGAGGTTTTGAGATCTACTTACTCTTCTACAATTATATAAAATTAGATTTAGTAACAAGGAAATCAAATTAGAATAAATAAATACCAATGAAGCTTTTATCTCGCACTTAAGCTAAATATTTCTGAAGATGTGAAAAAAAAATCATATTTCTTTCTAAATAGCTTTTTCACACACTTAAGTGGGCCACCTTAAACGATTTTTTTGCTGCAGGAGAGGCATAATTTAAATATGAAATATTTTTACTTTGATTTTCATACACTGTTGGCCCAAGAAACCATTAACCAGATTACAAATATAAAGGGGCTGCTCATGAGAAATTTCTTTACATAGCGTGAAGAAAAAAACATACCATAATTATTTTTTTGTGTTCCAAACAAAAGAATATTATTGAAGTTGCAAAGTCAAGCACATGGAAGTTAGAAAGTGCAACCTTACTTTTTCCTGCCGATGCAGTCAACTTATGCTACAGGCTCTAATTCTGCATTGGAATACTCCCTCTTTGTTAACTCATCCAATGTACCATTATGACTGCAGCTATAACTGACAAGCACAAGCAATCATGGTTTCAGCACCTCCTGTCTGTACATTAGTACCACATTCCAGCACCCTAGATCTCAAATTGAAATTCCACATGCACAGATTTTTGTTAGAAGTGTGAAAAGGGAATCACACATGTGAGCAAAGCCCTGTTAACACCAAACCAGTGTGTCTCCGCCTGCTCAGGATCCCTGTCATACAGATCTTTTTATGGCTGCACACAGGAAGTTTTCTAGCTCATTCCTATCAAATCTCTGCCACTGTCTGTTTCTGAAGAGCAAATGATAGCTCAAGCAGAGCATGGGAGAGTTCAGACGTCCTCTGGCTTGCTCAGGGATATAACCCAAAATGGACTGCAAGGAGTCAGTCCACTGAAATGACCTGGCTTGTGATTTTGATATGCCAATATCAAAGCTAGGTCACAATAAAAGCTAAATCTCTGCCAGGTCAGATGCAGCATATTGATAGCCAGGAGCTACACAAACAGGGAAGATTTCCTGTTCCCACTAGCGTTTTGTTGGGCCCTCAAGAAGATCAAAGGTATGGACCTGACCTGAGTTTGAAAGCCAGATCTGTGCAAGTTTTCATACTCTCTCAACTGCTGCTTGAAAGATTCAAGTTACTTTTTTCTTCAATGGCACAGTCACTTTCATCCTAATTGGAGGCAGTGTGAGCATTTGGTAAATTAAGAAGGCCTGTGCTGTTTAGACAGACTGCTCCAAGCACTTCAGCAAGACTGTGCTGAATTAGTTTTGGCTGGCTGTTGTTCTAAAAGAACATTCAGAGACAAAATAATCTTTTAGCTTCAAGCTACAACATATAATTTATGCTTTTAATTTCAAATTCTAAAATGGGGCAGGAGAGGTGGGGGGAAGTCAAAGCAAAGATTTAGGGGGGCAGTTACTTGTCAAAAGTTCTAAATCAAGGATACTGATCTGGCATTAATTATGAGAATTTTTTTTATATTCTGAAGATGTTAATGTTTGTAAAATGTCATTTTTTCCTTCAGTTTAAGTGCAAGAGATAATTCAGTTCAGATTCTGATTTTGTCTCATTTTGCTGCTGAAAGACGAGTGAAAGGAGGTTGGTTTTTTTTGTAAAACACTATACATGCATACATTAAATTCATTTGAGTGACTTTCCATCCAATGAGGAAAACCTGGCCTCACTGAAGGCAAATGCAAAACTCACTGTGGAAGATGACCTAGTCCATGTGAAGTGGAATACACAAAAAGGAAGCCTAAAGAGAGTGGAAGAGAGGACAAGTAGCCTCGGAAGAATACAGAGAAATTGTCCAAGAAGCCAGGGATCCGGTTAGGAAAACTAAAGCCCAGATAGAGTTAAATCCAACTAGGGATGTCAAGGGCAACTTGAAAAACTTCTACAGGTATGTCAGTGACAAAAAGAGGACTATGGAAAATGTTGACTCTCTCTGGAAGGAAACAGGAGACCCAGTTACCTCGGATATGGTGAAGGCTGAGGTATTCAATAACTTCTTTGCTTTGGTTTTCACTGGCAAGTGCTCTAGCCACACCTCCTAAATCACAGAAGGCAAAGGTAAGGACTGGGAGAATGAGATCCTTCCCACCGTAGGAGAAGAATTTGAAGAAGATTTGAGACCATCTGAGGAACCTGAATATGCACAGATCCATGGGACCTGATGAGAAGCATCCACAGGTCCTCAAGGAACTGATGGATGAAGTTGCTAAGCCTCTTTGAGAAGTCATATTTGAGAAGTGTTGGCAGTCCAGTAAAGTTCCCACTGACTGGAAAAAATGAAATATAATGTCCGTTTTTCAAAAAGGAATAAAAAAAAGAAGATCCAAGGAAGTACAAGCAGGACCTGTGCCCAGCAAGGTCATGGAGTAGATCCTAGAATCCTAGAATCACAGAATGGTTTGGGTTGGAAGGGACCTTAAAGACTGTTGAGTTCCAAGCCCCCTGGTCATGGACAGGAACACCTTCCACTAGACCAGGTTGCTCAAAGCCCCATTCAGCTTGACCTTGAACATTTCCAGGGGTGGATCATCTGTAACTTCTCTGTTCCAGTGTTAATGTGTTCCAGTGCCTCTCCATTTAGACATTGAGCCATTGACCGCAACCCTTTGAGTGCCACCATCCAATCAATGCCTGATCTACCAAATAGTCCATTCTCCAAATCCATGTCTCTCCAATTTACAGACCAGGATGTTCTGTGGGGCAGTTCCCAAGTAGTTGATGTTTGTTACTCTTCCCTTGTCCACTAGAGTTGTAACCCCATCATAGGAGGCCATCAAATTTGCAAGGCACCATTTTCCCTTAGTGAAGTCATGTTGGCTGTCACTGATTACATCCTTATTTTCCATGTGCATTAGCATAGTTCCAGGACGATTTTGAGTACACCCTCAGTGAGTTTGCTGACGACACCAAGTTGTGTGGCAGAGTCGACGTCATGTAGGGGCAGTAAGCCACCCAGAGGGACTCAACAGGCTTGAGAAATGGACTGGTGTAAACACCATGAAGTTCAGCCAGGCTAAGTGCAAGGTCCTGCACCTGGGTCAGAGCAATTCCAAGCACAAATATAGAGTGGGCTGAGAATGTCTGAGAGCAGCACTGAGGAGAAGGACTTGGGGCTGATGGAGGATGAGAAGCAAAACATGACCCTGCAATGGGCTCTTGCAGACCAGAAAGCCAACCATATCATGGGCTGCATCAAAAGAAGCATGACCAGAACACTGAGGGAGCTGATTCTGCTCTTGTGAGATCCCACCTGGAATAGTGTCTAGCTCTGAAGGTCCCAACATAAGAAGGACATGGATCTGTTGGAGTGAGTGCAGAGGAGGGCCACAAAGACGATCAGAGGGCTGAAGCACCTCTCCTATGAGGACAGCTGAGACAGTTGGGATCATTGAGCCTGGAGAAGAGAAGGCTCCAGGAAGACCTTCTTGCAGCCTTCCAGTACTTAAAGGGAGCTTACAGGAGAGATCAGGAAGGTATCTTTATCAGTGAGTGCAGTGATAGGATGAAGAGTAACGGGTTTAAACTAAGAGAGGATAGGTTTAGATCAGATATTAGGAAGAAATTCTTTACTGTGAGGATGGTAAGACACTAGAACAGGTTGCCCAGGGAAGCTGCCGATGTCCTGTTCTATGAAGTGGAAGACCTTCTAAATGAAAGAAGCCTAGAATATCTTAAAGTCCTAGGAGTCAGGAAGTCCTTTCAGTTAGATTTAATTCTCCCTGAAAGAAGAGAGATTCATTTATATTCCACATTCCTTCTTTGGCAGTCTGAATCCCAGATGATTATATATATAAAAAAAAATGTTATTGCTTAGCTCCTGACAATTTATAAATTGAAATTTAATTAGTGAAACATGGAATCCACAGGATTTACACTTGAAAAGTCTGAGGGACAGAAATGGGAAAAAGAAATATCTCAAAACCTTATAGCAATGCCTGGTTAAGCACAGGAATTCTTGGATTTCAGCATTAGATTGATCCATTAAATCATACTGCATCACGCCTTCTGTTCATGAATATTTCTCCTCCATCCTCTAGGAGGAATTATGAGCATAAATCTTCTATGCACTGATGAGAGAAAAGTCTCTTTTTCATCTTAGTGAATACACATCTGGTACTTCCTATTCAAACAGATTGATTCTTACTTTAAAGACTCATTATAACACATTCTACAAGAAAATGTTTTATGCCTCGAATTATATTTAGGTGTGCTACAGCATGTAACAAATAGTACAAATATATGAAATATTAATAAGAGGATATTTCTGAGGTTTTTACCTTTTCAAAAAAAAAAAAAAGCATTTTAAAAAGCTTTCTCATGATATTTCTCAAAAAATCAGGATCAGTTATTTCATGATGGAGAGATATAACTCTACAGAGAGAGTACTCATATCCTTTTTGGCTAACGATATTAAATATCTTATCTCATTGATCCTAATGCCTATTCAACCAGTTGTGGTTAGTCTACATTTTATCTATTTTTAATACAACAGTAAATAGTTACAAACTTCACAGAGTTAGATATGCGGCACAATATTTTAAGACGAAAGTAATTTTTTCCAAACTCTCAGACTTTTTTTTTTGCTCTGTGTTTCTCATTCTTTCTTTTTTAATTTTTTTCTTTATAATGTTTTTGAAAGCTGTCCTACATTCCCTGCCCATTTTGTTGGCCCATAGCTGGGCAAAAAATATAAAAGCTACTCCATAAGAAGTCTGTTTCCAAGTAAAAACTTCCCATCAACTTCTGTTGGCATGAGATCAGACATTACAACCATGTTTTCGAGCTGAATGCAAAGAAGCGGAAGCCTATGTTACTTCTGCATTCCCCAAAGTCAGTTGGGTGGCCAGACAAAATAACTTGCAAGGTTCTTAGTGCTTGCATTTGGCTCTCTGGCCACAACTTAACAAGATGCTCGGACATGCTTTAATACATTTAAAATGATTTGGTGGCTACTCGTGTACTTAAAATTAACTGTGTCTACATGTGCTCCTGGAACAAGGTCTATCTTTAGTAAGGTAATGACTGTTTCTACACTAGATGTTCAGTTTCTCTTGGGTCTTCCATAGGAAGGGATAAAGGGCTTAACCAAAAGAGGGATTTAAATCATACACATTAAGATCCTGATTTATCTGACTCTGCTTCTGAAGAGTCTTCCTCTGTGAAGTATACATAGCTTATCAATACTGATATCTAAATACTTATCTTTTGCCACACTGTTCAATATCCTGTAAGAACCCTTTTTTAGGAATCTGGCTGAAAAACTGTGTGTGGGTGAAGAGCAAGAAAGAGTATCATAGGCGTTCTGATTGCTATAGCTATGTGTGACTGTCCCCAGCTGTGGCTCAATTAGATAATTTTCAGAGATCCTGTGACATTTGCTGTGTGTGTGTGGCCTTCATAATTCAAGTAAACCTCTGTTCCTTTTTTGCCTACACACAGAAAAAATGGTTAATTTTTTTCCCCCGAAGTGATGTGTTCTTAATATAGTTGTCATTACTTTAAATGCTTTCATAATAATATTGCATTGTGTGGCAGGAAGCAGAAAGGAGGCCAGAGAAGAACATCAGATGAAAAGCAGATGAAATAAAGATTCAGTGCTTCTTTTCAAAAGATGGAACAAAGCTTCTTTTTCTTAACCAGTTAAACCAGCATCTCAAGAAATTCTACTATATATTTGAAAAAAATACCAACCTAAGTACTGAAAAACACTACTTGCTTTACCTTTTATTGCACCTATGATTGCTAAATGAGTGTGTACAGGAAGGAATAGTATTACATTGCTGAGAACCAAGAGTTCATATCCTGAGCACAGGTAGAGGACATGCTGTCTGTGCTGCTGTGCTGTTTGTATCCTGAAATGCCTGGGGGAGAGAAGTCATTCCATCATGAATTTCCATCAGGAATATAAATTGTTAAGACAGTTCCTTTCTTTTTCTCTGCTGCTTATTTCCAGCCCCTTTGCTCAGATTGATTGATCTCAATTGCACTGACACAATAGTCCATGCTGACTTATGCCATGGGCCGAACAAGGACTCTGATTTGGAAAGCCAGTTCCAAAAATACTTAATTTAACTCAGGATAGTTCACTTCTCTTAATTACAGACCATCCTGCAGGTAGTAAACTGAAATGCAGAGGTGGAAATGCACATCCTCCTCAGCAAGAAGGAGGGTATGGGCAGGAACCTCTGCAGCCAGCTTCACTCCCAGGGAAAACATAGTGCACAGCTACAGTCGTGGTAGAAAGGACATTCAGTAACACTTGAATGGTCCCTGTTATGTGCTACAAGTACGTGTCTACAGTTGAACTAAATTACAATCATAGGTCACTTTGAACTGAAATAGTCTAGTCTAGTCTACAGTAAATTCACGTCTACAGAAATGGCCCTTACTGGGCCTATCAAAAGATCCAGTCAATAGACTATTGGTATGTAATTAGCTCTGCATTTATTTCCTTCTGCAAGTTCCTTTCCTTCTCCCCCTAAACCTGAATTAGGCAGAATTTAGTATATTTGAAGGCTTCCACAATCATAAAATCAGATTCTTACATGTTTTGAGCAGTCAAAAGTTTGAAGGGGTTTCCCAAAAGTTACAATGTTAAGAAAACTGCTAATAAGAAATATAAACTCTCCTCCCATATTCTTTTCCTGTTGTATTAGTGTCATGTTTTCTTTGAAAAGACAAAAAGAATGGAGCATACATAAGTTAATAAAATATTGGTATGATTCTTCTGATATGTGATTTATGAAGCATGTAATGTGTCCATTCCAAAGAGCAAGAATACAACTATGCTAAAAAGATACGTTAATTGATGCTTACTGTGAAAATATGAAACCTACAACATGAAGCTGAAGACACCCTTCAAGTCCATTTGCATCATGAGATGTGTCAAATAGATGAGGTTGTGAAGGAAAGACAGGTACCAGAAATCTTCACATCTACATATCAGTCAGATATTTTTTTTCAGTAATAGCATAGTATGCTTTATTTGTATTTTGATGAGGTACAAAATAATATGAGTGCTGACGGTGTTAAAGGACTGAAAAGTGGGTTGCCGAGTGAATTTTGACAAATAGTTTTGAATGAATTAGGGTATAATCAGAGGGTAGTACCTCAAAAATCACTTCTTAGAAGAGTCAGAGCATGCAATCATGCTGGAGGTAAGAACTCAACTTTGTTAACTGAGGGAGGTGATCAGCAGAAGAACCCTATATAATTGCTAAAACCACCTCCACAGGCATATTTTATTGCTGAATTTATTTTTTTTCCTCTTTCTACTTTTGTTTTCAATTTTGTACTTAATATTTACCATAAGAAAGCACATATATAAACACATAGACAAAGACTTTTCATCCTTAATTTCATCTGGCGAGAGAAGATATTCCATAATGAACTGACAGGTTCTATATCTTTTTTGTATGTTCCCTAAGGAACAGCAGCTTCATATGCATCAGTGACCAGGAATCCTTTTTACTCACATCCAAAATGTGCATTGAGGTTTGGTTTCTACCTCAGTCAGCAAGGATGGGTATTAAGGATGCTGATGTCAGCTGCTCCATTAATGGGGAAGAAGCTCCTCAGACGAGTGCGTGTGCTTCATGGACAAGTAAAAAGTGTTGAGGAGACAGGCACTGGCACAGGCATGATACTGGTAGTGCATGGGTCATCTGCAGACAGAGGGCAGCTCAAAGGACATGGGCACTTAACAGGGTCTTGATACAGTAACTGTATGTTCTCAGCCAGGGGCTTCACATAGCGCTGTCATCGGTACACCAGACTGCTGTCAGAATCAGTCCGGCTTATTTTTTCTGAGAGTTTTTGTAATCTGTTGTATTTCTTTTGTTGTTCTCTATGTAATTACTAAAAATATAGTTGATTAGACATTCAGTGACCTCTTCCTTTGAAAATGCAAGTATTTTATAAATAAATTATCGTGGGTCTACTGTCAGTTATACATACACATGCAGTACAATACAGCCATGCAGTATGCATGTGTATTAAGGGTTGCATCTTGCTCTTTTATGAGGTTAATGAATAGTTTGTCCATTTTTAAAATGTGTTTGCAGCTTGCCAGTAGTTCCCATCTTTAATATCCCAGAAGCTGAACACATATAAAAACTCCAATCTATATTGTACTGAGTGTTTTTCATCAGTCACTTTATGAAATTGATAGATCGGCCATGTGAGACAGACAATAAAGTTATATGTCTGGAACTTTCATATCCTAGTTTTTGGTTTCTTCAAATGTAAAAAAATATTTGTTTCTCTAAATGCCCTAGCCCTATGATGGGAGGGTTAGAAATATTTTTTCCTGACTTGTGAAAGGAGATGGGGCTCAGTCTCTTCTCCAAAGTAAGAAGCGGTCGGAGGAGAGGAAGTTGCCTCAGGTTGCATCAGAAGAGGCTTAGATTGGATAGTAGAAAAAAATTCTTCACTAAGTGTTGTCAGGCATTGAAATAGGCTGCCCAGGGAAGTGGTTGAATCACCAACTATACTGGAGGTATTTAAGAGACACGCATATGTGGTATTTAGGGACATGGTTTGGTGGTGAACATGACACTGATGGGTTAAAGGTTGTATATGATGGTCTTAAAGGTCTTTTCCAACCTAAACTATTCTGTGACTCTATAGTAGGCATCTCTCATGAGAACATGGGGATAGATATACTACTGTGTTGGCATTGTGTTATAAAGGATGTGGTACCCAGGGTAAATTTCACATGTAGAGGTTGGCTGGAAATATGGAAGTTTACTGCTGCATGCACACAAAATACAGGGCAGGCACATATTCTAATCACTGGTCCAGAGGATTAGTTTAAGGTTGCAGTGTTGTCCTCTGGATGCATGGGTGTTGAAAAAAAGACTAGCAGGTGGCCCACCCTAATTTGTATCCCCTCCTGAGACTCCATTCTAACTCAAACCCCTGATCAAATTAATCACATTTCTTCTCTGGGAATTTTCTACAGTTCAGTGGAACACTGCTTCTCTGCTTTCTTTTCAAAATATGTCTTTTGCTTAGCTGACAGAACACCCAAATATACTTCCAGGCAAAAGGCGTGTGTGTATACTTCTTACTGAATAGCTTTTTTTCAGCTGATTTCACCTCTTTCTGTTTAAAAGTCATCTTTGAACAGATTGTGAAAGTCTCAACTGCACTTTCTACAATAAAGTACTGTAGCATTCCTTTTGGGGACCATTTCCATGGCTACTGATAATGCCACACCACTTTCTGCCATGTCAGAACCTGCCACTGTCCATACACTCAGCACTCTAAACATCAAAATGATTTGCAACCAATTTACTGAAAAGCTCAAAATGTCTTCTTAAGTAATCTCTGCCACTGGAAAAATGCCATTTTCATAAGACAGAGCTTCATATTTATCAAGCTTTATAACAGTCATATATAATATACTGCACATATGACTACAATAGCTCACACTCTTAAGTTTGGGTGTGAGAATCCTAGAAAGGAGTAAGTGGTCAAAATCTTGATGAAATCTGCATTAAATTTAACAGGTGCTATATTTTACCCAGCTCAAAAGAGCCCCAAATAGTTAACCAGGCAAATATACTTCAGTTAAAAGATAGGCATGTAGTTTGTGAGATGCTACATAGTGCCTTCCATTAGTTGTTTCTGTGGCAATCTGGCATCAGTATATAATTACAGATCCAGCTATTAAAAGAACTATGCAATTTCCTGAGTAGTTGGCACTATTTTTTTCTACTCAAGCCTATGAAAGACAACAATTATGTGTAATGGAATACATTTAATCTCTATTGACATTCACAGGAATTCAAGGCAGAAAGGACCACTATAATAAGGACGTAAAAAACAATTATATTGGTTTGGACCAACCATGGATGTAACTCAATGCTCTGTTTGTGATGATGGCCATTCTCCAATGCTTGAAAAAAGAATAAAAGTAAGACAAAGGCCAAAGATGCAAGCGATTTTTTTTTTCCTTATATGTTTTTTTAAATCCCAGCAATTTACTGAGAGCTCCTGCACAGGAGGTTACAGCTTCTCTCTTCATGACATGCTAATTTGACACCCTGCAAAAGATAAGCTGTTTGAAGCAGTGGTAAAATTGCAGAAATTATATGGAAAGAAAAAGCCTACCTCAAATCGGTATTAAAGTTTCTGGCTGTGGAAAAGCTGCCACTGACTTAGTGAGGTATCAGACGCTAGTTAAACTTGTTGTAGAGGCCATCTCTCTAGTGTGAAATAGGATAACTTCTACTTCCAGGTTAAATATTTTTTTATGGGCTGTGACACCATATCATCAGATTTCAGACCCTGTTCCTGGTACATTTACATTGTGACTGAATTATCACTGTTTTTACCTCTTAACTACTCAAGTGGAGTTACTAATTTTTCTTATTATAAGTCTTTTGTTTCACTCATTTAAGCATTTGATTGGACTTTTAAGAGTATGTGAACACCAGAACTGGACACAGCATTCAAGGAACATCAGTGCTAAACAGTGTTAATATAAGCTCATTACTACTATCTCATATTGCTACTTACACAGATTGTAAATATTAAATTGGCTTTATTAACATTAATAACAAGACTGTCACATCTACAACTCATGTCACCCTGAACCTTGCTTCTAACTCCCAACCTAAAAAAATAAAAAAAAAAAAGCCAGTGTCTCCTCAACATTTATATTCTCCAAATATGGTTTCCCTTGTTTCAAAATCAATGTGTACTTGGGCTTTTTAAACACATCTTGCACTGAACTCATTAAATGGTCCAATCAATTTGTACCAGTGGTCTGTGGTCTACATAACACCATGTTGACCAATACATACATAGCTCTATGTAAACTTCCAGCTCTTCAAGGAATTAGTCAATAGGACCCCCTGTGAAACTGCCCTCAGAGACAAGGGAGCAGAACAGACCTTTAAGGCACTTTCCACAGAGTGCAAGAGCTATTGATCTCCAGGTGTAAGAAATGAGGAAAGGAGGGAAAGAGACTGGCATGGCTGAGTCAAGACCTGCTGATCAAACTAAAGGGCAAGAAGGAAATGAACAGACAGTGGAGATAGGGACAGGTATCCTGAGAAGACTATAGAGACACTTCTCAGTTGTGTAGGGATCATAGAATCACAGAATGGTTAGAGTTGGAAGGAACCTTAAAGCTCCAACCCCCTGCCGTGGGACACCTCCCACTATGGACACCTCCCACTAGAACAGGTTGCTCACAGGTTGCTCAAGGCCCCATCCAGCCTGGCCTTAAACACTTCCAGGGATGGGACATCCACAATTTCTCTGGGCAACCTGTTCCAGTGTCTCACCACCCTCGCAGTAAAGAATTTCTTTCTAGTATCTAATATAAACCTCCCTTTTTTTAGTTTAAAGCCATTGCCTCTTTTCCTATTGCTATGTTCCCCAACAAAGAGTCCTTCCCCACGTCTCCTGTAGGCCCTCTTCAGGTACTGGAAGGCTATTATAAGGTCTCTCTGGAACCTTCTCTTCTCCAGGCTCAACAACCCCAGCTCTCTTAGCCTGTTGTCACAGGAGAGATGCTCCAGCCCTCTGATCATCTTCATGGCCCTCCACTGGACACATTCCAACAGGTCCATGTCCTTCCTGTGTTGAGGACTCCAATGCTGGACACAGTACTCCAGGTGGGATCTCATGAGAGCAGATTAGAGGGACAGAATCACCCCCCTTGATCTGTTAACAAGGTCACAATGCCAGCTCATGTTGAGCTTCTCATCCACCAGGATGGGATCAGGAAAGCCAAGGAGCGGCTGGAGCTCAACTTGAAGAGGGAATGAAAGAATAATAAGAAGAGTTTCTGTGGATATGTTAATTAGATAAGTAAGGTAAAAGAAAGCCTACCTGCCCAGGTGAGCAACACTGGCACACTGGCAACAACAAATGAAGAGAAGGTTGAGATATTCAACAAATTTTTGCCTCAGTCTTCACTGGTAGCCTCTCCCTTGAGCTGTAACTCTCAAGAAGATCAACTGTAAGTCAGGGACTTGGGGAGTGCCTTCCCTGTGAGGACAGGATGAGATATTTGGGATTGTTCAGCGTGGAGAGGGTTAAGACAAGACCTCATTGCAGCCTTACAGTATTTAAACGGGACCTACAGGAAAGATGGGACGGTCTTTTAGCAAGGCCTGTTGCAATAGGACAAGGGGTAATGGATTTAAACTATAAGATAGTACATTTAGACTAAATGTAAAGAAAAAAAATATGAAAATGGTGAGACACTGGAACAGGTTACCCAGAGAGGTGGTGAATGCCCCCTACTTGGAAACATCCAAGATCACATTGGACAGGGTTCTAAGCAACCTGATCTAGTTGAAGATGTCCCTGCTCATTACTGGGGAGGTTAGAGTTGGGCTAGATGACCTCTAAAGATCCCTTGCAACCCAAACTATTCTATGATTCTGTATTTTAACAGTTAGAATTTCACTTTCTTACTTTGCTGCAGTGCTGTGACCAGATATTTATTTAAAATATATAGTGCTGCAAATCCCAAGTCCCTTTGGATGACCATAACCCACTGATACAGCCTCCAGATCTGGCCTTTATATTTGTGTCAGAAGAGCTGGTATATGTTAGAACAAAAATGGATTTATGGTCTCAGTCAGAACATACTCATCTCAACAGGCTGATCATTACTCAGGTGATTGTGTCTACCTGCTTTGCACACTTTACCTTTGCTCTCTGTATGGTAGAACCCCAACTATCTTGAACTCCCTCTGTACTCCAAGACAATGTTCAGACCATCAGTTCCTAATAATTTTAAAGGTATTCACCTTTTATGGGTGTTTTTAAAGCTTTCTAATTAAAGTAGAAAAAGCATGATTACTATTTGCCGAAAACCCTTCTATTCGGCCTTTTCCCTCAACAGTGTAATTGTTATACATCACTCAACTTTGTTGATTCCTCTCCTTTAACACTTTATAGTCTACTCTTTTTCTACTGAGTAATGTACTAGCACTAGGTAATGGTTTCTTTTCTTCTTGTACTGTTAAAAAAGTCTTTCATGCTGTCCTTTAGTGGATATGTATCTTCTGTCTCTTTGTTTCCATCCTCAGTTTTCTGCACTTTATATTCAGTTTTGGTTCATAATCACTCACCTCAGCTTCTGTTGTTTTCCTTGTTTGCCTTTAGAAAGTAAAAAACCCTGTCAACTTATCTTTTTCATTCATTATTGGAGTCTTATTTCTTAACAATGTGATTATGGCTTTGGCACATGTAATGTAACATTCATTAAGTTCTCCCATATGTACACATGCACAGGTACAATGCCTATGCCAATGTCTATCTTACTAGTTCTAAAAATATTCTATTTTTGCAAAAAACTTGCATTCTAAATTACACACAATTTCTGTGATCATTTTTTCTTTTATATTGATATAAGCCTAAGCAAGAGCTATTCTTAGATATAAAACTTAAGATATGAAGATAATTTATAATTTTGGCACTGCAACAGTGATAGAATGAGAGTTTATCACATACCACTCAGATTTTTAAAAGCACAGAATCAAGTCTGTTTGTTTCCTGCCCCCTACCCTTTTCCTTGGGGCCCGTGTTCTTATTAATTTCTCTTACCCTCTAAACAGGGTGATCATATACAATCTGCCTATTTGTAGTGGTCCCTGTCCAATGTTAACATCCATACTGTGCCAGGGAATTGTTTGGAAAATTGCTAGTTGATGCAGGCCAAAACCATGTTAGGGATTGTTCTAAACTTTTAGCTGTATGGACAATGAAATCCCAATGAACGGAAAAGTATCCTAGCATTCTTTAATTTACTAGTATAGACATAGAGGGATGGTACCTTTTGCAACATAATATATCGCTATCCTCCTTAAATACTTTGGAACAAGAGATTGCATGTATCCAATCTATCAAGAAAATCATGTTGTGATTTCATGTGATATCACATTAATAAAATATACTTAATAGTTGACTAATAATGCAATATTCTTTGTTGTTGCAGAGATTCTTTATACAAGTATACACAGTACAGGATTTCTTTGTTTCACTTCCTGCACTGCTTTAATTAATTTTCTTCCCTTTATCTTGATTTTATGCTAAGAAATTGTTATTATATTTACCTCCTTTCCACTCTCTCCCCTTGCAGATAATTTAGCACTCTCCTGATCACTTACTCTATGAAGATTGGTTCTCCTTAGACTGAGATGGAGACTTTCCAGATTTCACAGCTGCTTCTTCTTGTTGAAAGTGGTTCTTTGTTCCAAAATCCAAACTCTTCATTTTGCTTTTATCCAGCAGTTCATTTCCAGAATCTTCTTCATCTTGCTTTCTGTTAGTCAGAAGGCAGAAGTAATCTTACAAATGCCAGGCCATTCCTTCTTCTTCATAATCTTTCAGATCCATCCAATTCTTAGAAAATCAGAAAACCTGTTCTGATGCCTATGTTATGATTGAAGAATGACTTTTTTGCCTCTTCTTAATGCAGAACTGCCTCTTCTTTAAACAGTTTAGATGATCGCTGTGGACTGGGCTTAGAGTATATTTTCATTTGCTCACCTAGCTTTGAAAGATAGCTTTTGCATTTTTCCTTTAGAAATGTCATTGATATTTAGGTATCAATTTTTCATCTTGATCCCAGAATCAGTGGGTTTTTTTAAGATGACAATTTTCTTTTTTTTAAAAATAAACTATGTCTCTGCAATCAGAGCATGTTGTTTGATACCTGATTGTGAGGATTTGAGGGTTTTGAAGCTTCTATACGGATTGCATTATTAAATATATAGACTTCTGAATGTTAAGTGACTCTAAGAGATTGGGCATTATTGCATGAAGGCTATGCCTGTCCTCATAGCAAGCATCAAAATTGTGTCATTTTTTTTTAATAATATGTAATTATTTCTGGAGTTCATACACCTTCCCTACAGACCATCATCAATATTCCAAGTATCCTGTACAAAAGTTGCTACCCGATCCTTCCTAAAGTAAGGACAATTGTGCACAACCAAAAGCAAGAGAACTTAGAAATCATGCTAAGTCCTTTGATATAAAGAAAATTCATCTTGAGTCTTGTATGGAATATATCAGTTTATGGAATATATCAGTTATATTTCTATCTAAAATATTTTGGCATTGTGAGCCACGGTGTGGAAATCAGTACTGGTGGCAGAATACACTCACAAACCTGGATATATACATAGGGTGCTAATCTGTGTTGAACTTATTTCCACCTCAGCTGGTAGGTTTTTAAACTTAAAACTGCTGATGCAGCAGAGGCTGGATCCCTGGCAATCCAGAGCCCACAGACACAGCAGGTCTGCACCCAGCTACAGTATTAGATGAATAAATAAAGCAAGCTTTCATGGAACTTCTTGCAGTCTCTCTGGTTGTAATCAGTATCTTATCTAATCTATCTAAAAGCTTTTCTGATTAGGGGGCATATTCATATGAGAAACCATAATTAAGAAGAGCAACAGGGGGAACTATTACTGTCTGGTATGTGAGATCCCTTGTGGACAGCAAGAGCATCAGCAAAACAATTTGTAGACTTTAAGCTAAGCGCTCAGTGCTACCACAGCAATGTTTTTCAGCAGCAGCCTACATACAATTTTACTAGTGGTAATATTAATCCCTAGTTCTTTCTTTTGCCCTTTTAAAAATATATAAAGTATTCAATGCATGATTTTTATTCTTATTTAAACAGGACCCTTATGTGTAAACACAGAATTTAGTATCTATGTATCATGGTTTAGGCTGAATTGGCCTATGACAGTATCAGAGGTTGTCCCTACCTCTTGCTTCCAGGACAGGAGAAAGAGGAGAGACAATGAGATTTATGAGTTTAGAAGGAACTAAACTACTTTAATGAAATATTAATAATAAAATTAAAATAATTAATTAAATACAATATATACAAAACCATATTAAGCTCCTATGTTGACATTGCCAGAAGACACGGGGGAAGTCCCAGATTGGACTAGGTGATGGATAGGAACTGCATTCCACCTCTGGAGGAAGGAACACATGGATTGGGATCAAAGGCAGATGAACCAACAGGGTCTTCTTCTATCAACAGCACTGAAGAAAGAGGACAGACCCTTTGATCCCTTAGCTTTTATACTGAAAGCAAACAGTTTTCTGCACAATATGCTGATAATTTCAGAGAGTTAGAAGAGTCCTATCTAAGAAGCAAATTCTGTTTTACCTCAAAACAGGACACTCTGTTATAATAATCTAAACAAATACCAACAAAAATGGAATAGAGAGATATCACAGGCAAATGAATGGGTTGAAAAAAGTGAAAGGAATGTATAACAAGAAGAATTCCATTGAAGAGAAAAAGAGAGATAAAAGGACAGACCATACCACATATCTGGCAGCCATAACTCATCATTAAAAGTCAACTTTGATTTTAAAATACCATCTGAGAAACAGTAGTCAAATTGTGCTATTTATAGGGAAATACTGTGGCAGCTTAGGTACAACTGCCTTACTTTTACTGAGTAAGATGCCGCCTTCTCAGTAGCAACCATATATTCAATCATTTAAAGGCAAGGACTAAACCAGAGTTTAAAATCAAGATGACAGTTTTGATCCATTTTAGGAAGCCAGGATTCCTGCTGGATTTCTGCTTATCTGGTTTCTGACAAGATACTGAGAAGTTCTGTGCCTTTCCATATTCTGACAAAGTCCTTTCTCTTAATTCGGTTATTCTTTTGTGGGAAAAGAGGGGAAGTAAAAGAGGTAGAAAACACAAATATCTTCCCTGATGTGACCAGCCACAGAATGATCAATTAAAGGGAGTTTTCTTTTTCAATTTTAAAGGCTTTGATGTTCTACTAAGGGATTTTCCTATCTCCTACATTTATTACACTGAAAGCTCTCTAAATATCAGCATTTCCACAGGGAATCACCAAAGTAGTGTTCATCCTTTTCTCTTGATCAGGAAATCTTGTGGTATTTTTCATCATCTGTCTCTAATATGCTCTTCAAACAAATAGTAAGAATCATCAGCCTCCTCACTAGATATACCAAGGCTTTCTAGATAACAATAAGCTTAAGATGACAAAAAAAAAACCAAACCAAACCAAAACAAAACAAACCTCAAAAAAACCCCACCAGCTTAAACAGAGGTGAGACAGTTAGAAAAAAAAATTAATTCCCTTTGCAATGTATAACTAAAACAGAAGAGAAAAATATCTTTCAGATAAACTTTGCTTTAAAGAAAATGAATGAACATACCATTCAGACTGATGAAAAGGTTTAAGTTTTTCTTTCAACTAAAAGTTTTCTACTAAAAGCTTTTGTAAACTAAAAAGACGTGAATAATTTTGTTAATAAGCCTACTTGACATCTGATAGACTAATCTAGAAAGCCTGTTTTTAATACCAGGTTTACCAGGTGAAGGTGATCACAAGGTTGTACCAGATCACGCAATAGTGAATCAGAAAAAAAATGAAAACTTGATCAGATGTCTAAGCTCCTCAGTATCCTATTTAGAAAGTAATGTCTAAATGTCTAATGATACATGCAAATGATACAGATATAATGATCATTGCATTTTATCATATTGCATAGTTTCTTCACTGTTTGTCATACATTGTTTTTAGCTTTATATCAATGCTCTGAAGCAGAAATTGAGAGATCTGCTTAGGGTTCACTACATCTAGTTTTCCGTCAGTGTCAGCACATGGAGCTGTTTACAGTATAAGAGAATTATGTTTCAAGATCATGAACTTAGTATGTGGTTTCTCCAAGTACAACTTCCAAATGTCATGCTTACAAGAGATATAAAAATATACAAAGTTAGAGACTAGCATTTTTCTCTGCAGACCCTATATTTAGCTAACAACTCCCATGGCTTGATCTCCCTTGACCTCAGAAAGAGCATTTAGTTGCTTGTAAAAATTAAGACAGAAATAGACAGTATCAGAAACTTTTAATTTGTTTAACATTGCAATCTTTACATAAAGAGATTTAGAGTGGTAGACTGACAGGAAGCCAGTTGTGGTTCCCTGTTTCTTAGTATTGGCTTTACTTAAATCTGTGGGATTGCAGTATTCTAATTTTGTTCCCTGGAGGAGGTACCTAAGCAACCTTCAACCAATTGAGAATAACTTCACCACACTGCTCATCCTTAGGACATTGCTAGAGAGTACAACTGTATTTAGGACCATATATTATTAGTCATAGTCATAGAAATTCAAAAATATCTGCTCCAAGTGTTTTTGGGTACCAGGGAAGTCATGTATTTCATAGGGTGTATTTAATGTCTTCATTACGTATGTCTAAATCAGGTGTGATTCAGCTGAGCTTCGCACCTCTTGTTGGTATAGGTATGTATTTTAGTTGTGTCCTGACTACACATCAGGATAATATCTGAGTACAGACTCAGTGGACCTTGAGTTTCACTGGTTGGCTCAACCACCAACCCAGGAATGAAGGAGCAACAATGCCACCAATAACCCAGCACTCAAGGGACCAGGGCTGTAGGCAGAACTTGCAAAGCTCACCAGCTCAGCAGTTTACACAAAAACCAAGAAGGCATAAATGATACATAGTTTTTAGGTCAAGTTTTCTCCAAAATAAAATGAGAAAAAGGAACAAAAAATGGAATTTTTGCTTTAGTCTTTCACTGCTAATAATCTTAGATTGCAGTAATATAGTATTTGAGAATAGCTAGAAGAAAAAAATGATAGAAATAGTTGCAAAAAAAATAATCAAGAAAGTACAGGTTTTAAGTTGAATGTCAGAAAAAGAATTAACTACTGATTAAATGGATCCTCAGCTTTTCTGTACAAGGGTTTAGGAAACTGTTCTTAGTCAATTCATCTAAACATCAAGTGAATGCAAAATAAACAAGCAAAAAGCATCATCATTCCTTCTTACAATTGGGAAACTTGAACATACAGAGGTGTACACTGAAAAAACCACTTACTGACTTTCCCACGTAAGTGGCATCTGTACATTTTAGATCTCAGGAGTTGCAAACACTATCTGCCAATTTAAGTATTCTCACCTTAATGTCAGGGAGGGGTTCTTTCTACTCCTTATTGAGATACTACCTAGCCCATTCCAAATTCAGCTGGTAATGGGACATCAACCAGAAAAGAGCTCTCCACAAACGGTTTTCTGAAACTTGCTGATTGTTTTATAAACTTTTTTGGTTACTGGCTCATATCTCTTTTGTGCTTTATGACTGGAGTTGCCAGTTTGACCTGTGAATTGCAATAATAAAACCTGACCTGCCCTTTAGACAGTTGCCTCAGCCTCGTTTCACAGCATCTCAGTATTTCACAAACAGGTCTTTGGGAAATCAGCCTGGGAACTTTATTCGATACTGATTTGAAATGTGATTAAACAGGCAAATGCCAACCTCCAGAACAAAGTTAGAGGACAGAAAAAAAATCAAATCAGTAATGTCACAAAATTATTGCTCACTAGTCAGAATACTTTTCTATTAATACGGGCAAGTGGGGAAGAATCTGGAACTGAATTGTCTTCATATATTTTTGGTGATTTAGCAAATCAACAGAAAAGATGAGAAACCAGGCTCTTATCTCTTCTACTACAACGTACAGCTAATGCTGACTGTGGTTGGAGTTGCACTTGTAGAGAAGGTCTTTCAGTGGTATGTTTGGTTTCAGTTTCTACACTGCTGAAGCTCACTGACTCTGCCAGGCTCCAGGCAGGATAGGTGCAGGTGGAGCAATGGCTAGAGCAGATGTTGACATCAGCAATGCTAATTTTAAAGAGATCTTTCCAGTCTCTCTGTTGACAGAAGTATGCCACAGGAAAGGTAAGATAATTTTTGCAGCTTGAATTTTGTCCCAGCATTGCTGAAGGCAATTATAACATTAGGCAGTTAAGAATAAAACCTCTTGGTAGGGATGAGTATTAATTCAAAACTTCTGAAAGCAACATCAAAATGTGCTTTCTTATCTGATAATCAAACCTTTCTCTTTATTCCTTTCATACGCAAACCAGCCAATGTCACAAAAGTATGTACGCTAGGCTAGAAATATTTGCCCTGAGCTTTGGCCCTTTTAGAACATTTGTGTACTTGAGTAGAAAGTCTGAAGTTGAAGTTTTATTAGAATGAAAATTAAATCTCAGTTTTCTTCTTCCTGCTATTGCAATAAAGTTTTTACTACAAAGGAAGGTAAAGGCAGCTGCACAGCTCGGTGCACTGACACCCCTTTTGTTCCTTGTGAGTGAAAAATGAAACTATTCACTTTTTTCCCCTGGAAAAAAAAATGAATGTGAGCAGTAGGCCCTTTGAAACAATTGATTATTCAGTTTCTAGAGTTAAAGCACACAGGGCTTATTTCCAAAGCCATCAAAGAGATTTTTTTTTTTTATTAAGTGTCCTAGTAGACAGGGCATTATTTAATGCCTAGAAATACAAGCAACTATTTTTTTTCTTTTCAGTATGCACTAGACAACAACAACAAAAAGGTAACTTATGTGTGAGGAAACCATTTGACTTACTGGAATTTAAAACTTGAAAAAATATCCTGAGTCAAAATAGATTTTGCTGTCAATTTTTTCAACTCTGAGTACCTAACTTTAGGTTTCTAAAGGTCTATTTTGGCAATTAACTTTACATGGGATGATTTCCAGGAGCTGTGGAGCATTCATAAACTCATAGTGAATTTAGGGGAAGCTGTAAATGATGACTGCCCTTGAGAATAACAACTAACATACAGGATTTAGTGACTCCAGCTTAGAGTACCTGGTCTGAATAAACACAGCTTCATCTCTGTTGTAACCATCGTCATCCACACTGAGTTCAGTGTTGGAGCCTGGATAGATAGTACTCAGAGGAAATAAACATGCTGGAACTCGGCCCTTGATAGGCCAGGCTGCTGCTTCAGTCAAAGGAGACATTGCTGTTATAAACCATTTACAGAGGTTGCTTTTTGCCGGCATAAGTCCCCTTGCTGCCAAGGCAGCTGCACACATGGTCCAAAACAAAGTATTTCTTTCTGCTCTCCATCTATAATGATATTTTAGCCAAAACCAAAAGTAGGACATACAACTAGAGATACAAGTTTGAGAAGACATTTGCAGATAAATCCCTGCAAAGAATTTAATTGTGTGGAAACAGGTGAACTAAATATTTCTTTGCAATTGTTCAGTTTGATTTGCTGGGTTTCATGTATTATGTCAGTGTTTAAATTTCACTTTCAATTCATTTCTCCTATCTAAAGGCTCACAGCAATTTTTTTTACAGTATTACATTTTTATAGGAGTTTTCAAGGTGTCCTTGAACTTACTATGATCTGAATCAACTTACTGTTAGCAAATGTAAATAATGAATAATAAATCCTTGCAGTAGAAAAGTTGAGCTGCTCATGGACTGCCATATATTCAGAGAGCTTCAGATAACAGATCTCTTCTGTTGAGATGCCTCATGTAGTGGTACATGGAAGAATGAAACATTTCAGCTTTAAAGATGTCTCTGGGATATTTTCCATAGAGAAATGATGTATTAGTTTAGTGACAACATTAATACTTTCCCCATCTGTTTAATGATTTTCATTACAAGAAAATAGAAGCAGGTCAATATTAAATATTGTTCCAGTCCATCAGGCTCTTTGACTTAATTTCTCTTTTACAGCATTTCAAAGAAAATATTAAATGCTAAAGGATATCCTTAGAAAATGAGATCTGCTTAAAGTCTGTCCAAATGTGGCTTCCAAGGAAGCAAGAAGAGGAAGAGTACTTTCAATGAGTCATGTTAATTACAGATACAGGGAAGGTTTTGTCCACCAACATAAAAGAGAGAGGTATAAAAGGAAAAGAGAAAAATTTGTTTCAGAAGCAAATTCATTATTTCAGAACGAGTGGTTATTTCACAATGATGCTGATGTTTTAGACTTGAAAACTACAGTAGCTTACTGAGAAACTACAAGAACAAAGATGAAATCAGTGCAATGACAGCAAACATAAGGCAGAACAGCTGCTGGATCTAAGTAATCTTGATCAAGAAAATAATCATATGTTTGGAAGGAGAAATCTGAAAAAAAAAAATTGCTAACATTGTTGCAAAGAGGCCTGAGAAACCATTCTGTTACAGACCACATCTAAACATCATATTTAATTTTTTATCTACAAACCACCATTTTACACTGTATAGGGAAGCTCTGAAGATACCCCAATGCCACAAATTCTTTCAGGACCAAGGTAAAATCTTTATTTCATTCATGCTGTTGCTCCTGTTCACAGCAGGTACCATAACGGCCACCACTATAAGAGGTCCAGCAACCTGCAACCTTTTAACATCCTCCTTGGTCTTGCTTCATCTGGTATTGTTAGAGAAAAGGGGAATAAAAAGACTCTAGACAGGTTGATGAGGTCCACCTGACTCCTTTCAGTGACAGCCTCAAGCAGTGTCTCCTCAATATAAATGTGCCAAAGGCTTAGAACATGTATCAGCAACATCCATGGATAGGACCAAATTATACTCCCAGCATGGCTTAACAAAGAAATCACTAATTTCGGAATGTGAAATGTAGCCTTCAAAGTCTTATACTGGAATCTGGCACTGATTCTGGGTCAGCTGAACACCAAAGTTCCCTTTCATTAGGTCTATAATGTGAAATTGCTCACCATGTCAGTCTTTCTCATTCACTTTATCCAGCAGCAAGCAACAATTTTCCCGGGGGAAAAAAACAAGAATTGGAGTTCTATATAGTGATCAACACAATGCAAACCAGAAGGCTTCCTCACATTTGCAGAATCGATGCTTCTAACACTCTTACTGTTCCTGTCACTCCTCTCCTGGCTGCAAAATGTAAACACAGAAACTTGTTCTGACCTGACCCTTTTCTATTTTTTTTTTTTTTT
>VZRU01006265.1:703529-716038 GCA_013398155.1 Pedionomus torquatus
TTTTTTTTTTTTTTTTTTTTTGGTTCAGGCAGCTAAAAACAGATCTTCAGCTTTAGCTGTGAGAAAAGCACTCAGGACCCCAGGATCAGCTCCTTCAGCAGATCATTGGGAAATAGAAACAAATATAATTTGTCCCTTTAGGGTGTTGATTCCCTGCTGCCACATAGAGGAGTGTGGGATATTATTCGTGGTTCGAAAGGCTCTGACAGCTTGAGAGTAGCTAGTAATGTGTCAATGAACCTATGCACATGCTCACTACTGGGTGCTGATCCTAGCTTAGATGGTGGTTCGGACTTGACTAGTGCAGCAAAAATAAGCCTCAGCTTCATGGATACGCCAGATGTTTTCCCACTGCATTTTCCATAGATATCCTTAAGTTCCTATTTGGTCGTGTTCTCCCAGTGAGTAATGAGAACAATCAATCCTGACATTTCACTATAAAACATATTATATGTCTTTGTATAGAATAATGGAATTAATACAAGATTGGCAAGGATCTCAAGAATTATCTAGTTCAATCTTTCTTGGCAAAAGAATGGTCTAGGAAAGATGGCTCAGCACCTTGTTCAGCTGAATATTAGAAGTGCCCAATATTTTGGAATCAACCACTTCCCTGTGGAGATTATTTCCGTGGGTGATTGTTCTCATTGTGGAAAACTGTCCTCTTGTGTGCAGTTGGAATCTTCCCAGGAGTAACTTGTACCCATTACCACTCATCTTTTCCATGTGACATCTTGTAAAAAGAAAGTCTCCATGTTCTTTGCAGCCACGAAACTCAAATTGTTGAAATACTTTACCCTTTCATCTCAGACAAATATCTGGTGATGCATCCATCATCTTTAGCCTAATTTGCTAGATGTTGCTGACAGGGAAGGTAGGAGAGATTTCCCTTCCCAAGGGGCATACCATTGTGATCAGTGTACCAGCAGTTCCCTCAATTCAAGGCTACTGACACTACTTTGCTGTTGTTCTTCCCAGTCTTCACTTATTATCTTTCATTTCCAAATGTACTCAAGATCGTGATCCTAATTTCAAAATTCTCTGATGAATAAAGGTCTAGTTATATCTACAAAATTTCTGTTTGTGACTCAACAAACAAAATTATTTCTGAGACCTTGCAACTAATAAAGCAGAAGACACGTTTCAGGGAAAAGTGATGTGAAATATTTTCAGGTCAAGTAGTTCAGATGCTCAAAAAAATAGAAGTCATTTAGTGAAACAGAATTCTGCTCTTTCATAAGAAAAAATTGATAATATACTTCTATTCTTCCTTGTCATAAGCAGTTTGTGAGTAATGTTTTTTTCCCAGCAGAGAAACCTGGAACTGGAAAATAATAATTGATGTCTGTTGTATGTGGTCATGCAGCAGTTCATTATTGGATGAAATGGCTATTTATATTTTTGCTGAACTCTGATTTCAGTGGGGCAGGAGTTCCACCCACCAATTAGAGACCACACAGCTTTGTCTCAGTACTGTCTGATGGATAAAAATTACAGAATTTATTTACTTTTGGTTTACTCCTCCTCTTTATTAAACCCTAATAGGACATCATTCCTGGTTTCCCTTCCTTTGTGATTGTTATTGCCTTCTCAAGCTTGTGTAGCAGGAGCTGTCATCTGGCTTTTAGGTATATTCTTCAAATTAATATGAAAATATTTTAACACTGAGTGGGTGCTAGAAAGAGAGAAGGCTGTGCAGCACCGATTATGCAAAAAGACAAGGATTCCATCCCAAACCATTTACTCTCAAGCACTGAAATCACAGAAAGGCCTCTCACTTGACTGTTTTTATCGTCTGATGATCACAAGTCTGTCAACACAAGCAGTTACTATTAAAAGAGCTGAAAACCTAAAGCAGAATTTGAATTTTTCAGTTTTGCTTCTTCTGCAGAAAAGTCATTACCGTCTCTAGTTCTGTTGTGAAATCTTGCCAATGACACTGCTATGCATAAAGTGACTTTTTAGGAATTCAGTTCTCTTATAATAGATGTCAGTGTTAAGATTCAGAGCAGCTGTAAAACTGAATGTGAAATCCTAGTGGAGCTATTGTAAGTATTTTTAAAGAAATATAAGGTAATTCAAAACATGCTTCAGCATGTTCTAATGGACAAAAATCCTTCATAGATATCCCACAAGCTATCATTTATAAATGTTTACTGTATTTTTAACTTTGAAAAATCCATCCTTTAAAATACAGTATTGTTCTTGATTTAGAAGGATTTTATGCTTTGAAAATGTCAAAAACCTACCACTTTTTAATTCTGTCCTGTTCAGTTAGATACTAAGTTGTGGCCTATAATTATAATTTCTTCTCTTCACTGCCTTAAAACTTTACTTTGAAATGTAATTCACAATTGAAAAGCCATTAAAAAGTTGCTGTTTCTCTCTGGATCTTGTCCTATCAAATTAAGTTTTAATCTATGATATTTACAAAATTTGAAAATACAATTGAGTTTGTAGAGTAGCAACATGTGAAACTGCATTAAAGTCTATTTCTCTGGAATTTTCTTTTTCTATCCCTGCACTTAACTAAAAAAAAAAAAAAATCAGTTAACATGATTTTCCCAGTCAATACATAATACAAAAAATCAGAGTGAATGTTCAAACAGAACATACTTCCATATCACAGAGTACAAGCTATAGATTGACTTAGGAGCTTTTAGCAAAACCAAGAATATTTGCTTTAGGACTACTTAGGGAGAAAACAGCTCCAAATATTTTCAGAAGTGGTGGAATAAAATGTTTCTGAACATAAGATATGCTATCTTTTCAGTTTAGAGTAATGCAGGGTTTTATTGTTGTTATACTCGATATATATTTATTGTTGTGGAAATTAATGAATTGTGATATAAAGCCCAACTAATTAGAATTTACATGCCTAGTTTATGAGACCATTTTTTCCAAAACACTTGGTATCCTTTGACCACCCTGCTGCAACAACACTAGCCATTTATATGGAGGATTTAAAGACTCAGATTTGATCTGCATCCCCAATTACCAGAACACTGAAGAAGTGCAGTCCTTTTCTATTATTTGGCTTTATACAGGTGGAGAAGCAAGGTTTTTGACATGGTGGAGAACAATATTTTCATTAGCTCAGTCAGCAATGCATCTATTGCAAAAAAAAAAAATAGTGTAGTCTAATGTTATTTGCATAATGAGATCCCTTTATAGCAGTAGACAGAGTTTTCAATCATCTTCAGCTGTGGTCAACAAAGCAGGATGGCAAGAGGTATTGCAGCAAGTCAAGGCTTTTGAGTAAATACAGTGTCCCAATTGCATTCTTTTTACTTACTAAGTATCTTTCCTCATCATATCTGGGATGTATACATTTATGACAAAATAAAGGAAGTTAATGCCATTCAAAGAGCAATCTACCCAAGAAAAGCTTATTCCATGTTTTCCGTCTCCTGTACAAATAATGTGTAGAAAAGTCTATCTGGAATAAGCCAGGTACTGTTGCACCATTAGGAACATGTTATACACATAATTTCTGAAGGCACACTGCTGGGCTAAATCTTCTAATATATGTTTAGTTTTTGACCTATGATGACTGTGGAAAGAATTGCCTTCTTCAGATGTCATAATTATTTAAAAAAATCAGCTGTTCTCAGAGGAAAGTCAGAAAACAAGGTGCATGATAGGAAAATGAAAAATAACAAGCAAATAAAGGCAATGCGTAAATGGAAGCAAAAAGATTAATTTAGAAGAGCCAAACTAGTTGGCACAAAAAGTTTTCTCTTCAACCTCTTTATCATTGAAAATATTAGCTGCCAGCCAAGCTGATGAAGTGAGTTATGCAGAAGGCAGATAGCAGTTCTAACTGTGTCTTGAATGAATACTGACTGCAGCGAGACAGACTTCATTAGCAGCTCTGCTGACCTTTCTTCAATTCATGTAAATAGGGATTTACAGTATCAGAAAAATGTAGATGAATTGCCCTGAGCAATGTCTTGTTTCTTGTTTCTGAACAGTCTCCCTTGTTTCTGAACCACAGAGAGGATTTACATAGGAGAAAAAAAAAAAAAGTAACCAGGACCACTGAACGTACTGGTGCAGTCAAGAGTGGAAATGAGCAGAAGAGAAAAGTGGTTTGAAAAGATAAGAATGTTTCACTTAGATGTGAAGTAAAACCAGCTTGTTTTCTTATGTGTTTTTGATAAGCCTAATGACCTGGAAAAACAGTTTAAGTATATTCTATGAAGAAGGTATTTTATGTTTCCAAAATATACTACCATTTTAGAGATCCCCCAATGACTTTCCTAAGGCATCTCTGTATGAGATGCATTAAATCATGTATAAAACCTCCTAAAAATAAATGGAAATCTTCCTATAATTATTTCCCACAATATGACATTCAGCTAGGAAAAAAGAAAAAAAGGATGGGAAAACATGACTAGGCACCATGTGTTGTGACTATACCAGTGTACACGTGAGCACAGGCAGACATACACTGTTGCTATAACCATGCCCACTTATCTGATGCCCATGGTCTTAGCTGATGAAGTCCAGTCCCATAAATGAGCATGGGCTATATTCATGCAAGACAATTAAAACATACCTCTTAAGGCATATGAATTAAACATTTAGACAGAAAAGGCATTCAGAAAATTTCCCTTGTAAGTTGGGAATGGCTGAGCAGTTTCCCTGCCAGATACTGCAGTTAGAAATGTATGCAACTACTCATGCCCAACCATTGCTGCGAAGTGGTGCTTGTGTGGTGCCTGCATCCCTGTGCGATTACACTGGATCCATCCTCTTTGGTTGACTTGCAGAAAAACCCACATCCCTGCCATGCATTAAGGGTGCACTACTCAAAATAACAGGATTTTTTTTCTGTGATAAAACAGAAAAATGAGAGGAAGGGATGAATGTTATTTTGATGAGTGTTCAGTCTAGTGCTCTTAAAGCACTGTGACTGAAGCTGACAACAGCCCTCACATTTCATCAACTCTTTGTGACAGCCAACAGGGGAGGGTACAAGAGATGCTTAAGATTTAAAAAAAAAAAAAAAAAAAAAACCCAACCAACCAAAAAACAATATTTTACTGGATTTTTTCTTATGTGGTTAATGATATCAAAAATGTATAAGTAGATATACAGTTAGATATTTATTTAAATTGGTTTACTCTTGCTCTAAAGCAAGATTTCCATATTTCTTCTACAAGAACACTAGGAATCAACCACCTAAGTATCTTAAGACCATAGTCTGCAATCCCAGTACAGGAAAGATACGGTGTGTTCCTTTCACACATCATTGGCAGGTGAAAATCTGGTGTGAAAGCCCAATCAGTGTACCATGTGCACAACTTGAACTTTATTGATTCTTTATATCGAAGATGTGGATTGCAGAAAGAGACTAAGTCTTAGAAAAAACCAACTGTTGAAATCAGGTAGTGAAATGAAGGGTTAGGTGAAATTTCTTACTCCCAAATCAATTCAAAGTCTGGGGGATAAAAGAATTTAAACACTAGTAAAAATGGTGTGATACAGATAACACCTTTTTTTCTAATGTAATTTCTATAAAATTTTTGGAAGACAGAAGAGAAATCAAAAAAGACGATTACCAGGTGACAAAGAATTGTCACTCTCCTGAAGCAATTTTTTCCCTGAAGTTCACATTGGGTCAAAACCACTCGAAAGGTATAAACTAGTCTTCTAAATCACTTTGTGATACATGGTACCAATACTTATTATTTCTTATAATTATCTGATAAAGAGTGTCTCAGACAGCTTGAAATAAGATGTCAGTATGGTCAATAGATTCATTAATACAGTAATTCATTTCATTGAAAAACTTTAAGATGAGGTTAAGTATTTTTCTAAAAGCTATACAAAATCTTCTTACAGATTCAGAGCTGCAAGACATACACTTCATCCTCATATTATATTCAATACATCCTTATATTTTGTACTTTTTTTTTTCCTGGAAAAATTAACGCCATTTGGAGTATGTGTGCCCACTTGCCTTTTTGGACATGAGAGATTAAAATTAAAGCAACACATGCTACAAGTGCCTTATAAACAATAAAAAAGTTCTACAAAAAACTCCTTCATGAATAAGTATGGAAATATGTTAGTAAATGCAGTGCAATTTTAAGCAACAACAGAAGGGAGGTAATTTCTCCCATATTCAAGACAAAACTGTTAAAAACAACCATTATAAATTATACTATAAATGATACCCCTAGTAAGCTATACATATTGACTTGAATGACTTCAGATGGATTTCTCCAAGTCCTTCTGTATTGATGACACTTATCCCTGGATTATCAGTGAACTGATGAAAATATTGATTTAAATCCAGAACATCAATTGTAGCTGACATGAAAAAATTCTTATCAAAGCTACAACCAAGTAGTTAATGAATGCTCAAACTCAAGGCAAATATGTACTGAGCAAAAATGTTTTAGCATTATGCAGTACGCAGTACTCTTCTAGCAGGAACAAGATGAATCTTACACATGCACCTGTCTGACATAGTAGACTATTGTTCATTTTAAGGCATTGATCCTACTCTCTCAGTCACAAATTTGAGATGCGAGAACAGAGAAAAATTCTCATGAGAAACCAAATTATCTCCTCATTTCTTTAAATTTAAAATTTCTGAAGAATACAGTTTTTTTGATTCATATAAATTCTGTGCTATATTTCTTCTGTTTTTCAATAGACTGTAGTCATATTTCTTGCATTTGTACACATGCATTACTTAGGACTCAGACCTGATAAGATGTAATTTTACATACAGTGATGCAGATATTTTCTACTGTCAATTAGGGCCAAAGTGAAGAGCAAAAACATGTGACAGTATTTTCTTTGGTCTTTGAGTTCACCCTTTTATTAAGGCTTAGTTTTCTTCCTAATACAGAGAACAACTTTACAGAAGCTATATGAACTTAAAGGACTGATTATGCTGAATTTGGAAACTTTTAAAGTATTATGACAGAGCAATACACTGTTTATTATAATTGCGTATTGTGCCACTTAGGCCTGTGGCAAAAAAAACAGGAGCTACATATGCTTACTTCTTTATTATCTGCTTTTTATTTTCATGGCAACATTTTGGATTTATTTTTATATTTAATTATTGTATTATATTGGTCTCAGGAGATTTATCTTCCATGTTGACACCATCTTTGGCACTCTAACCTCGATGCTATTGGAAAGTGATGTAATATGGAGACCTACTGAAAGAAAAGACAAATATAATAGCTGTCCTCACAAACTCAAGAAAAGTATGCATACATTGAAAGATTAAAAGAAAATTAATAAAATGAACCTGGTTTTCAAATGAGAAAAACATCAGTTGAGCAAGGTTCTTATTTAAAAAGTTAATAAATTTCACAGAGTTGATATAGTGATTAAAGCAAGATCTAATGAGACATAAGATATTCAAGAAATGAATAAAGAAGTTTCATGATTTCTTTACTTTTTTATCTTTAAACTGTGGCATAGTTTCCAAATTAATTCTGTGAATTCATTTTGGTTTTGTAATTTAGTAAAGGTAAACATACAAGTAGTTAAAAAGGAATAATCTTTCTAGCTATTTGCCAGAAAACTAATAGTCCTTCATCATCCTGATTGCTAACTAGAACCTGAAGTCTAACTGGTATCTTTGGGAGAAAAAGGTTTTGGCCTGGTAACTGCAAAAATGTTTCACTTTTTCAGTCAAAGCAACCACAAAAGCAGAAATCAAGAGGAAGAAAAGATACTTCAAAGAGAAACAAGGAGCAGTATCCAGACATCAGATACAAAATTAAATTCATACTCAGTTTATTTATCAATAAATAAGAATTAAATAAATCAAGGGTGCTGATCTCGAGGAAAAAATAAGTTGGTTCAGGAGAATGAGACTAGGGAAATGATCCTATCCAGTATAGCTCAAAAACCCAAAGAACCTGGAGGGGGCAGAATCCTCCATCTTAGACCTTTTAAAAGACGAAGGAAATCCCTTTTCCAGTAGCAAAATTTCTTCAGGAAATCTAACAAGTATCCTTTCTACAAGTATCCTAACAAGCACCCTTTCCAAATGCCTATATGTATATGTGTTACTTTAAATTTCTGCAGGCCAGTGGAAGTGATTTCAGCAATATACAAAATTTTAGAAGAAATTGCTAAAAGAAAGAATAATTAAAAACATTATGTGAATAATAAATATGATAGAAAGCAACATTAGTTTAATAAAAGTCAAACCAATTTAGTATCTTCTCTCATAAATGATTTTTTAGAGAAAATTTTTTTTTTTTTTTTTTTTTAGATATCGATAAAGCATGTATGCTACTTCTAGAGAGAAGCTGTTACTTAAAGAAGACAGATGAGAAAGAGAAATGTGAGAAGATAACTAAAGAGAAGATAGTCATGGAAAGGTACAGAAAATGGACATAGTAGATGCAGGGTGATTAACTAGTGATGTTACTGGGATATATAGTGGGGTTCTTTATTAATAGTCTTGGCATAAAGCATAGAATGTATTGCTGCAATTTTCTAGCTTCATTAAGTTGAAGGCCTCACACAGTTGAATGATTAGAATATTGAACACTGAGGGCAAAATATCTGAAGAGTACATCTTTTCAAGAATTAAAAGAATGATAAATTGACCAGAACGAGGCAAATTCATTTTGCTGTATATGGGAACCTCCCAGTTGGGATCAAGTGTGAGGAGATGAACCATGCTGCATTAAAAGATCACAGTGTCCACACCTTACCTGCATGATTTTAGAGTGTAGCAAGGTCTGAGGAGATGATATTCAATCTTATGTGAATAAAGTTAATTGGATTCCTTAGTCTTGCAAGACAAAACCTGAAAAAGAAAGTAATCATTGTCTATTATGTACATCAGAGGCATAAAACCAAAGGTGGTTATCTTTTTAAATGAAGGCCAAATATCAGCACAAAAAGAAATGGGTACATTTCTTGGGTACTGGTAAAAATACATTATAGAAGGAAATTAGAAAGACATAAAAAACTAGTAGAGCAATAATGTTTTGTAATATTAATTGCAAATATTTTTAACATATCAAGGGCTAAGTACAATGTAGTAGATACCTGTAACAACAGGCACCTCCATTAATGACAGTAGATAATACAGTCAATGATACAGAAAGTGTCTTTCAGTTCTACAATTCTGGGGGTGGGTTATTGTTTTCACCATGTCCGAAATGATTTGTTAAGCTATTTAAAAATATAACGTATTCAGAATTTTGCACTGAATTATATTTCCCAAGTACATGCCAAAATATAAAACACATTGTAGAGCATAACTATTTTATTTTCCTTTTATTTAATTTTTCAGTGGGCATACAGCATGTATACATTATAAGTTTTATGCTGCTAATATTTTGAAATATTCTGTCAGCTATGTATCATAAATCAAGAAAGTTACTTGGAATGTAGTAACACTGAAATGATTTGATTGACAGTCATAGGATGTTACCAAGAACTCAATTTGAAAAAAGTCAGAAAAATATTCATTGGATAATAGGACAAAAACCCCTGTGTTCTAAAAGTTATTATATTACTATAGACTTTTGCAGTCCTAGGTAGTGAAAATATTTGTGAATCTCTCTATAAATAGACAGGGAATTGCAGTGCTGTATCTTTCATGCTAACTCAACAAAAGAGAGGGTCAACAGAATGCACACATACTGTATTTATAAAGTATGTTTATTTTACTAAATGTGATCATACAATTTTACTTTTGCTTAGACTTCCTATGACTCATTGTCGTGGTTTCAGCCTCAAACCAGGACACTCATGTATTCTTCCTTTCTAATTATTGAAAATAATTTAATAACTCTGTCATTTAAATGAAACAGTTATTGCTCAAAAGCCTAAGAATTGCTTTGGCAACATTAATGCAGAGTATAATGGCTGAAGAAATTAATCCAAAAATTTTACTATGGGTACCAAGATCATTTTCTGAACATTTTATGCCATATGGGAAAACAAAAGGTACAGTAAAACTTGTGGTGAGTGTGATTAATGCTTAGTTCTAGTAAATTTAAAATCCATATGCTCAACAACTTTTGATTTATTGAGTATCCCCAGTATTGGTCTTTCCACCTCATATACTAACAAAGGACAGTTTAAATGATTTTTTCAGAATGTCCTCTACTTTTTCTTATGTGTCGTATAAGCACGCAGCAACATAGATTTTGAGGTGTGTAGACTGTGACTGAAAACTACAATCATAAATATTTTGTATGCCAAAATAGCAACAGAAAATTCCCATTTGTTAACCATTCATTTATAAATCAAGCAGGTTCTACCATGTTATATGAGACCGGAAGAATCTTTTAGAAACTATTATAAAAATAATAATGAAAATAAAGACAGATTCATGTCATGAAGACAGGTGAATGTAGCAAAAATGACAAATCATAAATCAGGACTTCCATCATTCAGTATTTCTGTTTGCAGAATGCTTGAGACATGCAAAATGAATGAATCATGTAAACTAAAGGTCCAAGTGAGAACAGATCCTTCATAGAAACTCATTTCACTGTTGTATCTAGGAAATTCACATTCATAGAAACTTGTTGCATATGAGCAATCTCCTACAGTAGCTGAATGCACATGTTAGTTTTCAGCAGTTCCTCCTGCTGTCAGAAAGTTTCCATTCTTGTTTTTTTCCTGCTGTTTTTAGAAATGGAATACTTATGGAAGGTGAGACTTAGGAACAGATATCTGTCAAAGAAGGCCATGAGTGATCATGCTTCTTATGAGGATTATGTTCCATGAATGTGTAAGAGATTATACAAAGGCAATACAACATGTTAGAATTTACCTCAAATCTCCTCTACAGCGGTTTGTTCACAGTCATTGCATGGGCACCTTTCACATTATTCCTGTGTGACTCTTCCAGTGGCTAACTCTATCTAGAAAATGTTCTCAATATGTCACAGAGTAGTCACACTGCCCTTGTTTAGATATGTTTGACTTCATGATACTGGAAATTCCAGTGTCACAGATCAGATATAGCCATGAGATTTCTCTTTACTGTAAGAAACAAAATGTTCTGAATGTGGTGAATCAGAAGCTCATAATTGTTCTTGTCACTTATTCTCAAGAACAAAGTAAGGCATCTTTCTTGACTACCTCACCAGTGCCAACTTTTTTCTGTCAGATATTTTCACTTTTTGAAAATTTTGCTCTTTCATCGTCATTTAGACACTTTGTGTGTGATTCAGCTGCAATTACATTTTAATTTAGTCAATATATTTTCTGTGTTGACTTATAGAGAAATGGTTCTCACATAGCTACTTGCACAGTGGCCATTCCTATTTTTGTTTTTGTATTTTGGTGTTGTTTTTTTGTGTGTGTGTGGTTTTTTTGTTTGTTTTGTTTTGTTTTGTTTTGTTTTTTTGGTTGTTATTTTTTCCCTAGATATTTAGTTACAGAATGTAAAGATTCTCACAATCTTTTATGATGGATGATCATCTCTGGATGAATTTATCACATGACATCTTATTGTTGAAGCATAAATTATAAACCTCTTATTTTCTTGCTTGTTCATTAAACTATCAAATTAATTATTTTAAATTTCATTCAAAGTGAAAAAGCATTCTATCCTGTTCCCCCTATCCTGTATATAATACGTATTCTCCTAAATCTCTGTGAATTCAAGAGAGAATCACTCTTTCTGAAAATGATTCAGAATCTGGGTGTCATTTCAGCAGAAGAAAATTTTGATATACTAATAGAAGTCTTTGTACGTCTAATAGCATGTATATAATGATGGGATCCATATGGGATAATGACAGTAAAAGAAAAGGGAAGCTTTGAACTGAAGAATAAGCACAAAAAGAGCTGGTGCTTCTTAGAATGGAAAAATCACAAAAAAAAACTGTTTAAGTCACAAAAGCTGAATATTCCATTTCGCATTTTCAGGAATTATACCAATACTGTCTGATAAAAGATAAGATTAGTTGTATTAATAAAGAAATGTTCTGAACTAATGATTGCAGTGTGATCAATTTCCACATATACTGTGGAGCAAAGGACTAGTAACTTCCTAGAAGGTGCTAAACTACAAATAAAATGTTGGAAGAAAATGAAGAGACAGATGGTGTGGTTATCACTTTAAAAAAAAAATAAAAATCCTTGTTCTAGTAAGAGCATCTAATTTAAAAACAAAAATCAAAAATCCTACCAGAACCAGTAAGCAGTAAACTAAGGCAAAGAATTGGGGGAATTATGGCAGTTGGCATCTCAAAAATAAGTGTGCTACATATGGCAATGTCTGCAGATCTGCAACACGGAAGGACATGATGCAAAATCATGCAAAGCAAATAAAGTGAATATAGTCACAGAAATTTAAACTGAAGCTGTAATTATGGCAGCAAAGGATCCACCTATGTGGCTCCCTGTGCCAACACTTGAGATAAAAAGAGAAACTCTCTTACAGGTAAACTTCAGATAGAAATCCAGTGTTCCTGTCAGAAGATGTCTACCACAATGATCAGGTATAAACCCAGTAAGGGGCGGGGGCGGGAGGGCAGGGGATAGGG
>VZRU01006265.1:716485-743444 GCA_013398155.1 Pedionomus torquatus
GGGGTGGAGGGAGAACAGCAACAAAAATCTAGAAATACAACCACCAATATTCAGCTTAATTCAACTTTAGATTAGTCAGCCTATGAATATGGTGAAAATGCAACTATTCGGGACTGGAAAAAGTCCTAGGCAGTATAACAGAGGAAAATGATTGTGATGGCATAAAAGAGAAATGGATGATCTAATGTATATTTCCATCTTAATTTTCCTTTCCTAACACACCTGTGATTTCATGCCTCCCACATAGTGGAAATGTTGTTTTCCTTTATAGTGCAATAGTTGGAGTGAAACTCTCTAAAACTTAGATGTATGTATTAGAAGAGAACCAGAAATCATTTCCATTTCTTCCTTTCTATCTAGTAAAGGCCACTGTTGTGGTTATTATTTTACAGGCACAGGGTGTAGACACTGAAAGACCAGGACCACTGGGAACAAGGTGGAATTGGGCTGGATATGTAAACCTCTGGTGGACTGTGACTTCTGCTTTTCCCACTGAATATTAGGGAAGACTGATGTAAAGGAGACCACAACATTCCAACTGTGGCATGTGGAACATGAAGTTCATTCTGGAGCAGGGTATTAGAGACGGGGCAGCCTGAGGGAGGATTAAAATGCCTAGGTGTGTGGACATTTTAAAAGGTTCTGTCGTCTTACTGGACTTATTATGGATGTCACTATAATTACATCATCCCCTCAAATTATGTCAAGGACAAAAGCAGGGAAAGGCCCAATGTCTTAGCCACTGCTCCTTCCACCTTCTCTGCAGATCTGTGAAACACCTTCATTCTTTGGAGGAGTCTCATTGTCATGCCTTTTCTTCCACTTTTCTTCAATTTCTAATATTTATAATAAGGTCAAGGACTGTGTTTCACCATGTAGATGTCTCGTGTGAAGTACAACAGGGTACAAATTCCAAGCCAAAACCCCTAGGAAATTTTTATGATCTGAGAAAAATGTAATCTTAACTTCAGCATGCAAAAGAAAAGCAGTCACTTTAATGAAAGCTGTCCAAAACAGAGTATTATTTTTTGTGAAATGTTAAAGAGAGCTTAGAAATTTGAGATTTTCACCCCCGGAATTTCATTATAAATCTGAGAATTTTATTTAAAAATTAATAGATGTATATTTTACATATCCTCTGCACAGCAGACTAGATAATGCTCTTCGTATTATATAGTATTCACTACTCCATTGTTAATAGAGAATGGTTTATTGTTAGGTAATGACATCTAAAATGCAAGGAAACTTCAGTGACAAAATTTCTCAATAACACAGTTATTTTTAATCTTTATTGCTGAGGGGAAAAGATATGATAGGTTTTATTCCTTCTTAGGAAATGTTTAAAAATATAATCAGAGAAAACTTCCACAATCTATTATGAGTGGAAGTATTACAAAAAACCAAAGCATTCTTAGCTTATGATCTCCTTTTATACAGCCTGTTGTATACAGCTAATTAAGTTGGAAAATCACAAATATATAAGTACTTTTTCTTATTCTAGCCTCCGATTTTGAAATAATATTTGCTGTCCTTCATTGACTTTTATCCAAATGTAATATTATACTCTAGTGTTGCAAACTTCGACACAGACACAGAATATTGTTTCCAAATAATCTCCTTTTCTTAGCATCTATAATTTCCTCTTGCTCATCTCACAAAATATCTGGATTGTTTTTCTTGTACCAAAAATAAACGGTCTCTATCCTTTTACATCACATTAAACCCTATTTCTCAAACATGTTTCACAGCTCTACTGTTGGTCTAAACACTAAGTGTTTCTATTTAGCTTCTCTGTGTTTATTCTACAAAGGACTAGGAATACAAATGTGACCTCAGTCTACAGAGCTGCTATCAAATCTCCTTGGAGATTAGACATACCTAAAGGGCGGGACTAAAATCTTCCAAAACTATGGAGAGGCCTTACAGGAAAAGAAAATTGGTGTCAGATGTGTGTAGAGTAGAAAAAAACTGAAACAACTAACTTGCCATCAAGTCGATGCACAGAAATGCACAGGGAGAGAAAGTGGATGTCTCATGAGCTTGAATGACACTGAAGCATGTGCTGCAGGGTCCTACATTCAGATCGATGGTGATCACCTGATTGGCCTCACTATCTGAAGGTACAGATTAAATGAATTTCCCACCTGTGGCACACCCTACATGAGGGGAAGCAAAGAGTGCTTATTTCTTAGACATTAAAGCAGCCAATAAAAAAGTATAGAAAGATGACTTGGAAATAACCCCTTGATCATTCCCTCTTTGTCTGGAGCCATGAGTCTTGCACTCTCTGTGCAATAACAATGGAAGTACAAGATATGTAGCACCCATAGCTGATAGGTGGTTTTGTTCAGAGAGTATCTATTACTCTCTGACAGAGACTGTAAAATATCTGTCTGCAGTGGCTGCAGTCTCCATTATGAAATCCAACTTAGATCCTGATGGCACACAAGAAGTGAGTGTATGTGTTGGTAAAAGCAAAGATCTAGACATATAGAAACTTTTCTTTAAGATAACTAAATGTACACAGCAGCTGAGCAGACATGTTTATAATCATAATTTTTGGTTTAGGCTTCTAATAGGGACCTGTAGTCTTTTATTGGTCCCAGCCCTAAATGTAGGCTTTCAACAAGCACTTCTCCTGGAACACCATGGAAAAAGGAGCACTGTATATCTTGCAGTGCCATGTGCCAGACTGAGACATGATGTGGCAATTTTCAGTACATTACATTTATTGAAAAAACATGGAAAAGGGTATATGAAATCTAAGTAGAAGGTATAAATACAATAAAATAAGGTATATCTGTACCCTAGAGGGTACAAACATATTCCATCTCACTTACATTTCTAAAACTTTATGACTAAATTTGAATTTATCTTGGTTTCCTTTGTAGTCAATGGAGAACAATGAAGGCATGCAGAAGGCCCATCTTGGCTCATCTGAGATTCGTATTTTAGCATAAAATGAATCATACTTTGCAGGTGTCTTTCCCTTGTCTGTGATTTTAAGTGCGTTACCATCTCAGTCTTAAACAATTCAAAGTTAAACATCTCAGTTTGGGTAGAATAATAGAACCCTATATGTCAACCTGATGAAAGGAAAGGAGCAAAATTCCTCCCTTTCCCCCACCCCCAAAAGACACCTCTGAATTGCTACGAAAATCTTCAAGATGGTCTCAAACCAAGTCTGAAAAACCTTATTCTTAGCCAGCAGAATAGTTCACACATCTGTAGTTTCAATTACATGCATATTGTTCTTTGTGGGATGCAATTTTGTTTTACTGCCAACAGTAACAGAAAAGCTATTTCAGCTGTGTCAGTGTGGAACAGTAATGTCATCTGAAATCTAGTGGCCTATTAAACACATGTATTTGCACAGAGGTTGTCCATCCTCCCCCTCACACACACTTTTTCTCCCTAGAACACTTTCCCAACTACATAGTTCATGTGAAAACACTACGTACAGCCATGTTTTCTGTTGTGCTTCAATTTTAACTATACCTTGTATCATTAACAAATGTTCTGATTTTTTATTTTGTAGCCTTTTCTTAGTTCTCTGGTACATTGCACTGCAGAAATGTTTGGGATACTGACTGTATCCAGAAAATGGCAACAAAAGAGGAAATGGAGAACGTTAATGGATATTGTTTCCAAGGAAACAAAGTATCAGAGAATATAAGAAAGCCAAAGGGGATGTAATTTCTTTTCCCCAAGAAAACAAGGGAATAGAGGAAATGGAGTAGGTAATGAATAAATGACTTGGGAAAATAACCACCCACTTAAAAAGATTATTATATTGAAATTACTGAAATTGTCTTACATAGGTGATTTTGCCTCATTTTCAACCACTGCCTTAACTTCATTTTTCATTTCACTGCTTCACATTGTGAGAGGAGAAATGCCATTCACTGCTTAAGGTATCATACTAAGCAAGAAACTTTTTTTGTTCAAGAAATTATCCACATATATATATATATATATTGATTTTTGAAACTAAATCCTTACTGAATAGAAAGGAGTTCCAGTATATTTAACTGGGGAAGGGTGGAGGAGGAGAGATATGGGAGGGGGACACACACAAAAAAAAGTCGATTACATCTTTTGGATATCCCTGATTAAAACAGAAGTTGAAAAAAAAATGTTTCAACCTAAACAGGTTCAGTACTTCAAGATTAAAGCACATTTTCATATTTTGTTATCACTCAGAAATTTGGAGCTTCAGCAATTTCAGCAATCAGGTTTCCAGCTTTTGGACCAACAGTCACGTGTAACACTGAGGACCAGGGCTGGCTAGAGAAGCACATTTAGGACAACAATCTGCTCCTGGTCTGGAAGAAAGAAGGGACTGAGATGAACAGTAGGATGCTGGTGTAAAAAATAAGAAAATGTCCAGATTGAAGGAAGGAAGCCTTCCTAAATTGGAGATACATAAGAAACTCCTGAGTAAAAAAGAGGAGCAACTGTAGGCATGCCTAGGCTGCACTCTTAGTTTTAATGTGATGTTTGAAAATGTTTTGACTAAAGACAAG
The DNA here is from genome assembly GCA_013398155.1 of Pedionomus torquatus. Lineage (NCBI taxonomy): Eukaryota > Metazoa > Chordata > Aves > Charadriiformes > Pedionomidae > Pedionomus > Pedionomus torquatus. Next base: position 721,012 of record VZRU01006265.1, read on the forward strand.
TTTGGAGCGATTGACTGAACAACAGATTAGATGTGACCTTTATAACCGTAATTGAATTCCAGAAAGGCAAGTGACAGTTTTTTTCTCCAGCCAGCCTAAGGTTGGCTGAACAGTAATTTACAAAGGTTTTCTACCACAGAAAAAAAAGCAACTGAATTGAAGTACTCGGAGGATGTTTACGTCAAAAACAAGTTAACTTGGCAAGGACCCAGCACAGATTACTGCAGACACTTAGCTTGAGAGCAGAAACCATCCTTTAATAAATTTGTTTATTGCATTCATTTGTCACATGGCAAAGGGAATTATTGTGTGGTACCGTGCTGCTGGCAAACGCTGAACTGAAGGGAAGATGGCAGCAGAAAGACTTCAAAGCTCTAAAATGGTACTGGAATGACTGATGAGAACCCGTGGAGTTTTGTTGTGGTTTTTTTTTTTCCAGAAAAGAAAACCTGTGGAAGAGAAAATGGCAATGGATCTCTACAAGATCCTGAACCAAAAATACCACATGTAAAAGTGAAGACTCTGGGCATAGTGAGAAAAAAAACTGTGACTATCTCCAAGATGCCTTCACATAAACATTTTGGAAGCCAGTCCCCTAGTTGGCTGCATCTATTGCACTTTCATTCACATTGCTGTCTAGGGTAGATAATCCATATATTAACACTGGAACACAACAGTCTGTGTCCTTTTCCATCCCTACAGAGAAAGATATATGCTTATAGCTATTTCCCCATTTATACAGTGCATATTACAATAAGGGTTCTCATTTGTACCTAAAGGTACAATAACGGTACCATTTGCCATTTGTCCATGAAGGTTATGCAACAGCAGTCATTAACTGGGATTCTTTCTTTGCCTAAATATTTTTTTAAATTACAGGAGCTACTTCACTTTGCTATTCTTGGGTTCATGGAAAGGGTAAGGTAGGTCTCCCCACTGAAAAAGTTTTAATAATCCCCTGCATTGCAAATACCAAGTTAATTTCATAGTTTAAGTCATAATTTCCCAATACATTTGAAGACAAAAGATCTTTAAGTTGGTAAGGCAGGAAAGATGAAGGTATGTGTACCTTGGGACAATACAGAAGAAATATCTATTTCTTTGAGAGTCTAGACAACTATTTAATGTTTATGCCTTGCTTGTTTATAATGCTTACATGTGAGTAACATAACATAGCTAAAATCATATCGTGACAAAACATAAAATTGGAAAGTAAATATTTTATATTATTATCAGAGCATATACTTAATAATGACTCTTACACACTTTTCTTACATTTATTTCAGTGGGTAAAGTTATCTTAAATCAATATGAGACTTTCTCTGAGCAAGTACATTGAGATTTTGGGAAATCATTTGGAAACCATTATCAAAGTGTTGAATACTGAATAGTTGAAACCAAATGAAAAGATGAATGTAGATCATTTTATAAAGAATATTAGATATTGAGAGATTCAATAGAGTCAGTATGCATGCTCCAGAAGTTTTATATTAGGAAATGGTCTAATATTCTATTTCCAAATGGGAACTTTTTCAGTTTCTCCTAATATCTGGGATTTATTATGTCTATATATCCCATAAGTGAAAAGGTGGTGATAATATTTTCCTTATATAAGTTAGCTGATGTATGCTATGAAGACTTGGAAAGAAAATTATTATGTTAAAAGTGACTTTCAAATTAAAATCTAATTACTTTTTAAAAAAAAAAAAAAGTTTTTGTGAGCTTATTTCCATAAAACAAAGACATATTGGAATTTGTTAAAGCCAACAATGAGCATCACTTAAATAATACACTTAATGGCTGAGGATACTAGGAAAAAAATTCTATAAATTGGCCTGATAGGAATTGTTCTTCCCCTCTCTCTTTTTTTCTCCCATGCCGCAACAGTTCTTTCCATCCAAAGTAATATTATTCCACCAGTGCCATCTTGTTTTCTCTCATATCAAAAGATTGTGTCTTCAAATAATCTCAGCTACCAGGTTAATAACCTGAATGAAATATCCCTATCTTCTTTTTCTCCTCATGACCCACTCTGCTCAGGGTTACTCACTTTTGATTACATTGTCAAGTTCTTAAATATAATTCTGTGGAGAGTCAGTTTAAAAAAATCATTTAACATCTGAAATAGAAGTCATTTAGAGTGATACAAGAGCATCCACTTATCTGTCTTTTCCTATATAAACATGAGTACAAAATGTGACTTAATAAGCTGGATAGACATAATTATACACTTTGGTATTACTTCTGAAATGGTGTGTTTTATTTATTTTATCATTTTGTACTGTTCCTATTTCCAAAGGCAGCTGTACTGGACTGGATACTGTATGGATTCACATTGGTTTCTTCAACCTCAAATGTGCGACAGGTGGATTCAAAAAGGCAGTGGAGAATATAACAGTCAGAAGTGCTCACCTAGTGATGGAAGACCTCAGTTTGCATTTTAAAGTTTGCCCTGAACTCTCATTGAAGTGTGTGAGGCAACTACTGAAGGCACAGTAAGCACCATGGGTATTACTAGGTCTTCCATGGAAAGAAATATGTGATGCATGGTGCTTGTTTCTGATATTTTAACTTTTTTTCTTCATTGCAAACATTTATCATTGTGTGGGGAAAAGTGAGAGGAAAGGAGCACTGGTGGAGCAGAAGGCAGTGCGGGTTCTTGTTGCCATAAGCATTCAGAGATTTGGGCTGATGTATTTGAAGTGGACGGATATAATGAAAAAAACCTGGAGCTAAGGGTTCGTTTTTACACAAATATTCAGCGCTAACTTGCTTAAATTTACATAACTGATGAAAAGTTTTTTTGTAGGGGGGGGAAAACCTTTTTACCTCAAAATGATTGATTAAAATCTGTACTTAAATAGTAACATATAGATAAAACAGAGATTGGAACCCCCTAATGGACATATACAGATGTGGTGTTTTAATGATTGAGCCAGCTGCTAAAATGGGCAAATACAGAAATAAAAATTAATGACATTTTTTGAGAATCATACATTGTTATACAGAGTATTCTGAGTTCACAAGCAGAGACTCAAATTCAGTGGAACAGCTCTAAATCTCTTCTGAAAAATTGCAATGATAACAAACAAATGTATAAGAATAAAACATGATGAAACAAAACTATGAGGGCAATCCTTGTCAATGGGTTCACAAAATTATTTAAATTCAAATAATTTCAGGTAAAGCTTTGTAAACCTCAGAAAAACAACACAGTTTGATAACGGCATTTCATCTTCACACTCAAAGGTTTGCTGGCCAGCCTTAGTAAATCAATTTCATGAGACTTTTTTAGAAAGAGGGACTGAGCTATGTGAAGAATTGAAATAGAAACCAATGTTTCACTTTTAATACCTTTTAATACTTATTTTTGATGTAAGTATTGACATGAAAATTGAATTTAAAATATCCAGTGGTGAATTTCTAGAAAAATTCTGGGGCTTCACTACAGTGCCCTAAGTGAATGAACATTTACTGAAAGGAAAAGGAGCTCATTCAAGCAGGATTGATGTCTAATAAAGCCACAAAAACTTACTGGAGTTTCATTGTTTGCAGAACTTCAAACAGTTCCATTTGCGATAATACACTTATTTTTTCTACATTTAAGCAGCAGAACAAATGCTGTTTATACAGCTGCTAATTTTGATAAATAGTAGGTTATTTCTGTCTTTTGAAATTATTTAAATTAGTTTTCAAATATTCTATTGTTGTATTACTATGATTATTTTCTGTAACGAAATACCATGAACATATATTGTAATGTTAGCATACGATTGCATGACAAATGTTTTGTTATTAGGTAGTTCAATGCTGGAAATACTACTTTGACTCATATTGTTTTCTCACAAAAGTTTGACATTGGCCAAAATGATGATTTTCAAATACTGTGTTCGTGACGGTTATATGTTCACTTCACATCTCCTTTGGATTTCCATGTTTATCTGGCTTTATTTTTTTTTCCTCCAACAACTGTTTGTTATAGACACCTGTTGATTGTTAAGAAAGTTTTGTTTCAGACTGCAATTGTATGGTGAATGCAAGTAAAATTACAATAATTAGGAACTGTGAAAGTCCTCTTCCAAATGTATATTTTCTCAGTTGATTTGGGTATGGTAAATAAGGACTTCTCGCTGATTTCACTGTGACTGGAAATGCACCATGATTTGGGTAAACTTAACCAACCAACAAGAGACTATCTTGTACTTCTCTGAAATTATCCTGTGTTGCATAATGTTCCGTGTAATTAATACTGCATCATCTTTCTCCATTTTAACATCTTTCCTGAATAGAAAACATTATGGTAAGATATTTTAAACAATGAATATACTCAGTTGCTGACAGACATTGATTAGACAACAATTCTTCTCATAAGACAATAAAATTTTAGACTACTTGTCTTGACTAATTTCTATTACCGTTTGATGCAATATTGGCATCTGTTTGATTGGCACAGTATCTAATTAACTGTTTTTCTGTGATAACTTCCTACAATGCTTTTTATATTGCACATTGGTTAGTGCTTTTCAGACCTCTGATGTGATGACTACTATTCTTGAAGTAACTAGAGCAAGAATTTAGTAAAAGTTCAATAGAGAGCCGAGCAATTTAAAGCCAGATTGCACTGTAAGCTAAAAGAGTGTAAGCTTTCTTTGTGTGCAACTCAGACTGCCTGCTTTGAAGTGGAATCTTATCAAGAAAAGCCCTCAAGGCCTTGTCAACAGAGGATATCAACCGTGGTCTGGTTGACTATTTAAAGGTCATTATTTTGGAAGGATTTTTCAACAGAATTTACACTGCCTTTTTGAGATATATGTATTAAAAATATTACCATTGAACGTTTCAAAACAAAGCAGGTCTTTAATATTAAAATCTTGTGGGTTTTAATTCTTTCAGTTACATAGCTATACACAAACTGGGATAAAGAGGATATTGAACAGAACTCCTCAGAATACCATAAACCACAATGGGCTTGTCTGCAGGACAGCCAGGATGAAACAGATGACCAAATACCTTCAGGTTTTGAAAAATGGTACCAAACACAGCTCTTCTGAAGACTCAAGAAAAAAGAATCTTGTAAATCTGCAGCATCCTGTGGGATATATGTGAAATTAGAAATTGTAAGAAGACAGTATGGCATAGTAATGAGTAATATGGCAAAGTGGCATTGTTCTGCCTTTCTGGAACTGGGCAATGGGAAAGTTTTCTGTTGAAAAAGAAATTAGTGTTGTTTGATGTTTGTTTTTCAGCTTTTTTAAATTGTTAATCACTGTAAATAGAATTATTTCCTTTTTTACTTTGGCAAAAGGTGGAACAATCCCCAGTAGAAAGTTCTACAGTGATTATTATTCACCAGAGAGCCCAGGCACACAGGCAGTGAAGAACTTATCAGTCACATTTGAGCTCTGTTTTTCCCTCAGCAACCAAATGTTCCTCTGGCTTCTCTTTTGAGAAACAACATATTGTAGAATTGCAGAGCTATCCCAATTCTTAAAATCTACTGGTCACTTCAAATAGGACAAAGAGCTTTTTTTCAGCTGTTCTGCAACATAAAAAAAAAAAATTATATACTGCTATAACTGTGTACTACATTGTATTCTTCTTTCATTTCTCCATGCAGAAAATACAGTAATTAATTGAAACAATATTTTTAATAACCATCTGTTAAAATCCATCTGTACCCAACCCTTCAGTGTCCTCTGGGCAAGGATTTCCATGTTTAACTCTTTCCTGGAAAATTTCATGATGAGTTCTTATGTGAATGCACAAAATGGTGTATTGCCCTCTCATAAAATGCTGTTTTGAAATGCTGCAATAATTTTAAGGAATAATCTCCAAAGCTGTTGTTGTTAACGGATCAATCTCAATTATTATTCTTTCTCTAAAATAACTTTTAGAAGGTCAGGAAGTCCTGAAGCCTCCTTATTGTAACACATGCTTTTGGTGTGATGCAAGTTTGGAAGGCAAATGTTGAATTAAAATGAACTTACTACTAAGAATACTTCATTTTACTGTCTTAAAATATGGTGCTTTCAATGGTACTTTCTGTACAATCTCTCTAGAAAACTGCCCCTCTCATCATCATACCACAACTGATTCACAAATATCAGCCCAAAATTTAATTACAAGTATCCAACATTTTAATTCAATATTTAAAAATATATTTACTGTGAGTGTTGCCTGTGTGCACAGTAATGCATGGCTGAATGAGTGTGCAGTGCATATATTTGTGCTTCAGTTATGCAAAGGTCTCTTGGGATGTGGTACTGATCTGCATCTAGAGATTAAACTGTCTCTGAATTAGATATCTATTTCAAACCAGTCCAAATATTAACAATTCAGTTACTACTGAAAAATCTCGGAGGCATATAGGTAAATTGAGGAAATGTAATTTTAAAAAAGCCTGTGGGAAGATCTGTCATGCCTTGAAAACAAAAGACTGAATAGCACTACACTCAGTATAAAATACTGAGTGAACATCAAATTTCTTATGTGTTCTTAGCTGTTACACACAACTTGAAACTTTTTAAAGCAAAGCCAAATTCACTGCCTTATTGTATATACGCTATCTTTCCTTTCATGTCTGGTAATTTCTCTAGGAAATAGTGGGAACATCACCTTAGAATAAGCGATATGTGGAGAGAAAATGTACTGAAAATAACACAAACAAATTTTTTTGTACATTAGTATGAAAATACTTAATGAGTAGGCACTGGAGTTTGAAACATTAGAATAAAGGCTGATATATTGCAAACAAGATACTGAATTTCTGTGTTATCCAGTAAAACAAATGCGTTTTCATGAACCATTTAAATAAGTATTGCAGTGAAAAGCACTGCTTGTGGCTAATTGGATATAAATGGAAAATTGGTAGAAAGGTTGATGCATTGTTTTGAAGATGTTAACATTTTTAATATGATTGAAAAAAATATAATTATGCTAATGAAGCAAACCCTAAAACAGCTTTGAATGTTTCTTTTGTCATGTATTTGTGTGAATTATATTACTCAAATCCTATGCCACATGCGAAGAATATAAAAATAGAACAGCTTTCCTTGTTTGTAAATAGATCATTGTTCCATTTAACATTCAATGTCTGAAACTTTGAAATAGTTTTCATAGTCAAGTAACCTTTATAATTTTGTCTATATATGTTTTTATCAAAGTGAAAATTTTCTTTCAGTGAAGTGAAGCTCCAGGGCTGGATGGCTATCAAAACCTTTCTTCTCCCAAAAATTTGGAGTGAAATTAAGAGTGAATACCTCTTAAGAGTATTTTGTCCACAACTTTGAACACACACATAATGTGAACAGAAGGGTACAGAAGGGAAGACTTGTTTGATAAAATAAGTAGCAAGATATTAATGCCTGAGCTTTAATATTTGAACTAGCAAATAGACATCTATGTGGGGCTGAAAATGTTGGTGGTGTTGTTTAGAGTAATCCATCTGATTTTCTCATGTCCTAAATCAAGCATATCACAACAGATTAACAGAGGGACTCTAGGAGAAGAAGTTGGCAGGAGAACTTCATCTGTGAAGTCAGTTTAAACCAGCAAAGATTACTTCTGTATCTTATTACCTTTGGGTAGAAGAAGCAAGGACACATGGCTACCAGATGTTGATTCTCTGATTTAACGAAAGACAAAATCCTTCCCACCCTCCCTACCTCCTTTCCCTCTTATCTCTCCCCTGTTCTGAGATCTTCCAAAAAAGCAATTAGTAATGCAAATTCCTGCGCTTGGAGATGAAAATTTTCAGCTTGGAAAACAGAAAGCAAACAAAGATTCATAGAAAACAAGAGGTTTAAGCTAATAAGAACAGAAAAAGCATACACGCTTAGCTTATAAATACCCTATATATAACCATACATACATAGTATATATATACATAGTATATATATACATAATATATGCACATAATTTTCATGTATGTGTAGATGTGCATATATTTGTGTATATAGAAACACAAATACATAGATACATACAAAATATCTATTCTTGTCCTCCAGGGAAACATCAGTTTCTTTGGAAGATGAAAATAAAGCAAAATGGTTTTTTCCTGAGTTAGAAGTATAATTCTAGTTCTGAGTGGCATATTTTGCTGAACCTGACTTACATTGATAAATAACAACATTGTAGTGATGCCTGAAAATTAATGATGTGTTTTTAAATTTAGTGTCCTTATGTATGCTACTTTTTCTAAGTAAAAGCAAATATTAAAATATCTGTGCCTGGATCTCTTAGATCTAAGCAGTTGATAGATTTCCTATTCCATAAGCTTCATAAAAGGAAGTAAAGCAGAACAAAATACATGAAGTATTCCAGAATAGCTGCCTATATATACCAGAATAAATGAAAGAATTTGGAGCAGTTTTAAATACATCAGCAGAGTTCCACCCTTGAAGCATTTTTGTTTGACATAGATAGTGCTTTTTCTCCTTTATAATAACAAGTGTAACAAGGCCATTTAAATAGTCTTTTATTTTCATTGTTGTTTAAGACTTCCAATGTTATTGACGTAAAATGAATGTCAAGAAAACCTCTATGAATCTAGTTGGTGCTCTTGGTCTTACTGGATAATACAGCTACTGTTTATACAACATATCAGAGCCAGTACTTCCTGTGTCCGTCTTGATTTGCCTTTTGAATTCTTCTGATACATTTATTTTTTTCTTGTATGTTACCTTCCAAGTTTGTCTCTTAGGTTCTGCAATAAAGCAGCTACACCAGTCTAGCAGCATCTATTTCCAAAAGTGTATAAATGAAAGAATTTGGAGCATTTTTAAATACATCGTACTGGCTCTGATATATTGTATAAACAGTAGCTGTATTATCCAGTAAGACCAAGAGCACCAACTAGGTTCACACAGGTTTTCTTTAATATATGTGGATGTGAAACTCTGGAAATTATACATCTTTAGAGATAACACTTATGAAATCACTTTTATTCTTATGGAATATGGTTCCCTGCTGCTAGATAAATAGGATGATATAAAACATAAATGTTGAGGTGCAGCATAGATGTTGATCCTGTGACAAGTCTTCATTACAACAATTATTTTGTGTTGGACTCTGTGATTCATATTGGTGAAATTTTCAGACTGAATGCATGGTGTTACAAGAAAATGACAAACTCAGCAGCATTATTGCCTTTCTGTTCTCTGGCTGGTTTGGGGAACAGATTAATGAGATGCTTTGAGCTACCAGAAAGCAACTTTATCATTGGAGATGTTTTTGGCAGCTGAAAAGCCAATAATAAGATAATGGAATATCAATAAGATTTCTAATACAAATCAGTGAATTAACTTGTTCATGGAAAAAGTGAGTTTGAAAAATTTTTGTTTTATAAATGTACATGGACAAATAAAAGAACACCTTTTCAAAGTTGTGAAAGTGTATACTATGCTTTTGATATACGTTACATGTAAGCCAGTTACTAATAAATTGTTGAGGCAACATACACTCATATCTAAATTCTTAACTATTTAAATACTAGGAACTTGCAGCCTGCTGAAACCTTTCAGACCTGAAAAAAGTTAACAAGGCAAGAACTTTTTCATTTTTAATGAATCTTTAATAGATTACTACAGCTAATGATTTCATTAAAAAAGAATGGCTTCAAAGTTTTTCCAAGTTAAAGGTGCCTGTGTGGTGAAATACACCATCATTTCTTTCTCTCTGTCCTGTACTTGCATTTCTTTCTTCCTTTGTCAACAAGACAGACATATTTTCATAGGGAGACAATTATAAGGCTGAGGGATGCTCCTATATAAGACATAAAACTTGCAGCCTAATTTTATTAGCAGTCATACATACTAATGACATTGGCTTATACCTGCTGAGCAGCAATATTTACTTAGACAGAAATCCCAGGGATGTAAGGATTTCTAGAAGTCTGCAGCAGAATTTATGATAACCAACGCAAAATGGAGTATTACTACAGCTGAACTTTATGACTGTGGGCTCTGATTAGATATTCACTCTCATTGTATTACCATTGCCTAGGACCTGATTCCAATACAGTTTCATGTAGATTAATTACTTCTTTGTTATACCTTAGTAGTCATAAATCACTATAGACTTGCAATTTCCAATACAAACGGGAGATGTTTGCAGTTTAATTGGCCAAATTCAGTGATTTTCAAGTGATCAGTGCACAGTATTTCTAGGATTACACAAAGAGTGACAAAGAGGGGAAGGACTATATTCTAACTACAGCCTTAGAATTGAAGAGTAAGACAACATTTCCTAGATAATATCCTTTGTGGTTATTTGGAGGGCATTTTTGTGTCTTATTGAAAAACATTCTATGAAAGCTGACAAATTTGGACACATAATGGAAGTGACAGTATAAAGAAGGGAAATACTGGTTGCATCCCTCTGAAGGGTAGCTGTTAATATTTTTGAACTATATAGCTTTGAATTTTACTTTCCTTTTTTTTTTAACTTTGTCCTATCAGCTTGACACTTTTACTACCAGATTGTCATCTTCTATGAATGAAAAATGTTAAAATGGATGAGTTGTTAGTTATCTGTGTCAATGTTTTCTTGGTTACAAGCATATCTATTGCTTTAGCACAAAAAAATGACATATGGAGCATAGGATACTCAAGGCCTGGAAGTGCTATAATTGTTTGCATTGTTAGGTAAAGGTTCTGAGTGCCAGTTTTGAACTCTTCATATTGCCTTGAATAACTTCTAGAAAAAAAAACATTTACATTATCTGCTTTTCGTTTATGTCACTATTTTCTTTTCACAGTTGTTCAGATGCAACAACTGGGACTACTTCTTTTACTCCAGAAGGGTTTTAAAAAAAACCCCTAAACTGTATATGGTATACTGCCTACTATGTCCCCCAAAAATATCAGTGTTTCCTTTTTAATTTCTTATATCCAATTCACACTTTAAAAAGGTTATGTCTCATAGAGCAAAACACATAATAACATCTGTTAAATTTATGCTGTTGACCTTCTGATTGTAAGAAAGAAATTTCTACCTGTTAGCATATAAACAAGACTGATAAAAGCTGATTGTATATTTTACTGAGGATGAAGCATTAAAGTCCACAATGGCTTATTAGGTTTTTGTCACACTCATATGACATTACTCATAAATCAACTGTAAAGGCAGATTTTGGGTGACATTTGGAGGTTAGGACAGTATGAGAAATAAAGGAAAGATATTTTTTCCTCATGGAACCACACATCTTGTGATTAAAAGTATGTAGGCAGGCATCCGTGCAACTAATTATTGTGCAGACATCCTATTTAAATCATCCTTTTTGTCCTGACAATTTTCCTCTTAATAAATTCTTTCCTTGTAGCTTCATTTCAGCCTGATTAGCTTCAGAACCTCTGTTAAAGAGAAAATACTCTGTCCATTTCCTCTACCAAAAGTTCATACAATGTCTACATACATGTCTACTTCATAGTAATGCCTCCTATACACTTGAACTGTTGAAGAAGGAATACTGAAATATTAACTGAATATTGCTAAGACTTGTCACTAGTAAATGGAACATACTAATCCATGTCACAAGATTTCTGGTCTTGTGAATGACTTAAGTATATTGTAACATACCCTGAATGTTCATACAGAGCTGTAAAAAGTGGTAAGACAAAATGTCTAGTGTTTGCTTTTGAACAAAGCAAAAGAAGGAATTAATTCATCAGCAGGCACGTGTTCAGCCATCTCCAGGAGTGAAGGCCTTCATCAGGAGTAATGGTTTCTTGGGAAGACAAACACCATCTCTCCAAACATTCCCCTTCCTTCTTCCCCCAGCTTTAGATGCTTTGGTCAGTTGGAGTCAGATGTCCCAGCTGTGTCCCCTTCCAATTTCTTGTGTGCTCACTTAGCCTGCTCACTGGAAGACTGGTATGAGGAGCAGAAAAGGCCTTGACACCATTGTAAGGACTGCTCAATGATAGTGGAATATTATGAACAGTGCTTTCAGCACAAAACCAAAACATAGCCCCATAATAGCTACTATGAAGAAAATTAACTCTATCCCAGCCAAAACTATCAAACTTTACTTTCAATTCCTTTTTTTTCCTATGTTCTCAGTCTTGTCTTGTCCTTTTCCTGCTTTTTTTAAGAGCCTGCGCTTCTGAATCCACTTTATTCACAAATTAAACTTATTTTCCTTAATGGTACATAGTTGGTAAACGTGATTATTTCTCTGTAATGTGATATTTTTCTTTAAGCTTCCAAGGCAAAAAGTAAAATGTGTGTGCATAGATTAATATTCCAGTAGTGAAAATGAAGGGGTTATTCATTTTTAATAGATCCCACAGACTTTGGTTTTCAAAATTAATAGGAACCCCTACCCACAGAAATGCTGGTTCAAAATCTCTATAAGTCATTTCAGCATGTTTGTTTGCTATAAAGCAATAATTCACTCAGGTAAATTAAACTCCAGCTTTCACTTATCATGAATATTAAAAGGGTAAAGCAGCACCACACTGCAGAACATGGTCCCCATACTGATGGAGTAAATCAAAGGAATGACTCCAGTGTAAAACTAGAATGAGAACCAGGCAAATAAAACTGAAGTCTCAGTTTGAGTTTAATTTGTATTTAGCATGAGTTGCTGCATGTAGTTTAAAAACAAATGTAAACTTTTTTTTTTTTTTTTTAAATGCTAACACATAAAGGATCTGTCTCTCAATTCAGGGATTCAATTTGTAAACAGACAGTGCTTAAATCAATATTTCAAATTTAAATGCATTGAGAGATTCTTTCACAAATTATGGACTCGGATATTACAAAGTGAACTAGTAGGGAGACACTCAGCCACTGCTGGAGCAAGTATTAAAGAGCTCAGCTAAATCACTTCACATTGAATACTGATCTGCTTAACGTCTAACTTGCTCTTTTGCAAGGTAGCATATTTATATATCTATCACACCCAGGTGCCAGCTTTCCAAGCAAACTGTCTATACATTTCAGGGTGACTTTTTAAACTAAGTTTTTGTAACTGAGGCTGAGGCTGATGAGTTGAATATCATTTTAAACTTTAGCTACTGAGTGGAATGGAAGAAGGCTTGGCATTTACCTTAAGCACGTCTGCATGAACACCTGGATGAATTGTACTTACTGTGTTTGCACAGTCTAGACAGTTTTGAAAATATATGAATTTCCAGTAGACTAGATTTCAAATGGCATGAGCCACATTCTTTTTACCTGAGGCTGACTTATGTTACTTGTTCATAACAAGAACGGATTACAGATTCCATTGGATGTAACAAATGATTGTGCCATTCATTTTTTATCCAGTTTTGGAAACTAATCTCTTTATTAATGTTTCAATGACTCTCTTCTGTTATGGACAAAATGCACTTTGCTTAATTATGGCAAAGTTTCCCTCAAAGTTTTCCTATAAAGGTAAGACTAGACAAGTAGTGAGAGAGGAGAGAACAGTGTAGCCAGTGGTCTTATCAGTCCACTGCAAGAATTGGAGTGTTTTGTCTGCCTGCATTCAGAGAAAAGTGGGACTAACTTATGACCCAAAGCTTGAACTATCATAGCTGGAAGGTCCTGAGTTCATGCAAACAATCCCAGAATTTCAGACTGTTCAAAGACATTTGTAGGATTTGGATCTACAGGAACTTACTTCACTCCAAGTTGATTGCTTTACATCAGTTCTCTGCCTCGTGTCTGTAATGGGATTCGTATGCTTCAGTGAACAGATCTTGCACAAAAGTAACTTTTTTTTTTTTTTTTTTTCATGGAGTTAGTTTCCAGTTGAATCAACTGCTTGAATCACTTCCACTGCACACTGCCCCTCCAACTTATTAACTGTCTGCTCTACAATAAAATATTTTTGCCTCTTTAAAATTATCAAGACACGTAATTCACAAATTTGTTATAAATCTGTCTCTCTTTTCTCACCTAATGGCAGAGTCAGCAGTTGAGTGATTCAGAACAGAGTAAGTTTCACAGGATTGAGACAGGCAATTTCTGGCCATTTAATCTTCAGAGTATCTTCTCAGTTTGTTTTATTTCAGAGCATGAGTCTTCCTCCTGCCATAGAATTAATAGCTTCTTACTCCATGATTAAACTGACTCAAATAAATGCTGTGAGAGGGTACGTATCAGGTGCCACTGTATGTGTTTAGTATGTATTGGAAGTCTACATCAAAAGTGGCATATGTTTGACAAGTACTAAGAAATATACCCAAATTCAGGCTTGTGATTTGATGCTGTTTAACAGAAACTTCATAATTTGGACTGCCAAAAATATTGTAATGGCTTTGGGGATTATAACAATATATCATGCAGAGAATCTCCATGGTAATATCTTTATGTCATAATGTATCTTGTCAAAAACCCCAATGGAGTATTTTCAGGATTTACTAATGACCCATCCAAGTGCATCAAGGTTTTGTCATATTGTGTTACGTCTGTTACTAGCTAAAAAAAATCCTGATGAGAAGTAGCTTCAAATATTTTTTGAATTGTTTTTTCTAAATAATTAATAAAAGAAGATAAAGCTGGATTAAAGCCTGCATAAAGGCTAGGATTTTCATAAAACCCCCTAGCCAATTCCTTTCATGTTTCAACAGTTAGAATCCAAACTCCTTCCAATGTTTTTCTTTTTTTTTTTTTTAAATCAGACACATTAGAACTCTTAGCTTTTGGGATTAGGAAATCTGTGGAATTCTCAACCCACTCGTGATAAGAAAAATATTTTAAAATATATTAACAAGAAAAACAGAGAGGGAACAAAATCAACTTACAAATAAACAGAAATCATGGCAAAGCCTAGTAAGAGCCTGAAGTCTTTGTACTGGATGTTGCATATATGACTATTGATCCAAGGGTACACTAAAATGCAGGTAGTTTGTGCTGTTCCATGGCAAAGTGTAATTTCTTTAATTCAGTGGGTGCAGCTACAACAATTCTCTATAAAACCAACTATATTGTTGTTTAATATTATTATATTAAAAATGAATGAGATACTAGAATTCTTAAGATGTTTTTGGATGTTTTTTATTATTATATTAAAAATGAATGAGATATGAGGATTCTTAAGATGTTTTTGGCTGTTCTTGCTTCACAGAAAAATTTTATAATTCTACCTCATGGATTTGGTGTACTCAGGTTCATAACGCAATATGAGAAAATTTTTAAAATGACCCAAAAAGACTCATCAGATCCAGAGATGCCTGAAAGAATCTAAGGGATAGCATATGACTGAAGTGTAATGAGAGCAGTCAAAAAACCCCCAAAACTATATCATATAAGAATATTAAAAAAAAAAAAAAAAAGAAAAGAAAAGAAAAGAAAAAGGAGACAAATATCAAGGTATGTTTCAATCTAAACTGTAAAGAGCATAAGCTTTATGTTGTGGACTGATGCACAGCCTCCAATATGCAGGATCAAAATCAACTCTTTATTGGAAGTGCTGTGCTTATACTGTCCAGCAAACAGGCTCAGTAATTTTCCATCTCAAACAATAAGAGTAAATTCCCATTGCCAGCATATCTCTTTCCACCACCCACACATTGCTTAATGTGCTATTACTTCAAGCTTAAGTTCCCATCATATTCTATTGTTTACTTCATGATGGCTTATGGCCCACAAACTGCAAAACACTGCTTGTGTCACTAACATCAGTCTCCTCAGCTTTAAATCAAAACAGTAAAATGAATACTAATAAAAAAAAAAAAAGGGGTATATACCATATGGTCACTACCTAAATTGTCAAAAGTTTTATTTCTGTATTCTCATAGTCTGAAATAAAAAACAGTATACAAAGGCATTCTAGTAGTGATACGGTGGAGGGTGCCGATTGATATATCAGTCTTCAGTACTGGGTCAATTGATTCATGTTGTAATAAAAAACAGTAGTATTAGTGAAAACCTGGATAAATCTCATAGAGAGGAATTATTACTATATATGTTGGTGGGTGTGTGTATCTAATCCTTACACAGCTATAAGGATTATTTTCAGGAACTAATGAGCACATGACTAAGAATGCTTTGGTTAAAACAGCATATTTGGACTTTCAAAAATGCTGATAATTAACTGGGTCTTGATTTTTCATGATAAAATTGGTTTTAGTGTCCGACCACTAAAACACAGAATAGCAGACTCATTCAATTTGGAAGCACAAAACTACAAGAAAACATCAAAGGAAAATATTCACACTCTACATAGTATTGTTTCTATGGCTTGGTACAATGAAGAGTACCTTCACAATATATGCATGGTATTACAATATGAATTCTAAATCTTGAATGTATGTATTTTTGTATGAATAATCTAAAAGCATAATTTTGTAAAAAGAATATTTTTAGTGAAGCAATTCCATCCATTACATCATGTGTCTTTTCTACCTGAAGTACTTAAAATCACATGTGCAGCATTTAGCTTGAACTGCTTGTCTGCAATTAAAACAGTAAGATAAATGTATAATCACTAATTTATATATTACTGTGTATTTGTATACATTAAATTTCATTTCATCTGTTAGGCAGCAGCACATCTAGTCAGAATTTATAAATGTATAGTCATACCAGATAGGATGCTCTTGGCTGACTGATATTGTTTGCTGGTCTGTATTCATTTTAGCTATTCAAACCTTCCATATGCTTTTCAGTTGCACACAAGTGCAAGACATTAGAATAAAATAATAATTATACTATCAAAAAAAAAAAATCTTTCTTCTATGCACAGAATTCCCCAAGGAAGTAATATTGGCCCAATAGTTAAACTACACAATATTCTATGCTGATCTATGCAATTTAAGTACTGGATACTGAAACCTAGGTAGATACACATATATGATATTGGAATGGAGTTTGCTATGTATGCATGTATTTCCAAAGAAGTTACAGGAGGAAATCCTTTAAAACTCTGTGGTTTTACCCTCTCTCTCTGACAATGTGGTGACATTTTTGACAACTTATAGACTCAATTGTAAGAAATAACATTAAAGGTTCTTCCAGTCAGTTCAGAGTAGGGGAAGTTTGGAATATGGAAATGTGAGCATACTTCCTCTCTTAGAGGAGCAGATAGAGGAGGAAAGCTTAGAAACATGTTTAGATTGAACTGTAGTTGCCCATTAAGATTTCAGCACATTTTTGAATAAGGAACAATTAGCACAAAGAAATTCTGTTTTTGGCACAAGAAGCAGTTATGAAAACAACAGAAAAAGAATCTGAAAATATGCAGGAGAAATTGAATAGTCAATTAATGTCAGACAGAAGTTGACAAAAATTGTTAAAAAGGGTTTCACTTAAAGGAGAATCTTAAATATTAAAATGACATGGAGTTTAGGATTCAGCTTCTCTACAAGCTTTTATACCTTTTAGCATATTTCAGCTTGTTTGGCACTCGCTGTTCAAAAAAAAAGTAATCCAGGAATAAAATAGTAGAAAATATTAAAAAGCAGGTTTGAGGTTCACTGAAACAATTATTTGGTCAAAAAGCACTAATCAACTGTGCCCACAGAGAGTCCAAAATGCTTGGATCCATATGCATTGATGACATTGCAAAAAACAGTCACTCATTTCTGCTCATGAGCAATGTACTTGAAACTCACTAGCAATATGTATAAATGGAACACTATACAACACAACCACTGCTGATTTGTGTAACAAATTATAATAATAAATTTCTGCATTAATTGTGCATTTATTCTTTATCCCAAAATGCCATTTACTTCTGGGATCATTAAGAGTGCTCTCATTAAGAGGAAACCTTAACAATCGCCTAGGAGTTTGAATGTTATAATCATTTAGAAACACTTGCTACAGCAAGGAACCTTAACAGTTCTAACTAGCTCTCATGGGGAGCATCAAAGTCAGTTTAAACAGGGCAATTGCACAAAAAGAGATAGACAGGGGCAGGGGCACAGCTGACTAGGAGAATACAGGTTGTTTTATGTGAGATAGGAAGGACACCTACCTAAAAGTACGTTTTCTGGGCCTACACCATGCAGTCAAGATATTCCTGGATTAAAGGTAAAAACCCTTTTCAGAGGCAAGATACATTAGCTCAGGATCAGTACCATGCTAATATGGTCACACAGAGATGTCCCAGAAATATCAGCGTGGGCTCACATTTGCTTTCCTTGCACAACTCAGGTCCCATATTTTCTTACAGTTAAGTATGAGTTTATGAGAGATTAAATGTGCACATATGGGAGATTTTAAAAATCCTTTCCACATCCTTGATCACAAATTGAAATGCCTGATTCAAACTGTTAAATGAAAGTACTGATGGACATCCTCTCAGGTCCCAGAAAGTAAAGCGCAGGTGCACAGAAAGCTGTGGGCTGTGCGTGGTTGGTATACGCAGAGAAGCACACTTGAGTCTGCTCTGGGAATACCAGACTGACAGGATATTCCCCTGAGGTGTATAATGGTGAGACAGCTTTCCCTGGAGACTGCTGTCTCAGAAATTGTAAAGGATACAGCAGCACAGCTGTCATGTAACTGTGGCAGTGGCTTTCTGGGCAGGAGGCATCCCTTGGAACACAGCTCATGCAATTTATTTTTGTCAGCCAAATTATGCTAGAGTGTTTAGCTGCTGGAGTCCATCCCAGGCTTAGCAAATATGAATGAAAGGTATGAGTGCTGCAGCCACAAAAGATGTTAAAATAATGTGATACAGCATTGCGGTTTCTTATATCCTGCTGTTTGAAGGGGGATGTCCAAATAAGTCAGGCTAAACATGGTTCTTTATGCATACACAAAGCTAAATCTTAAGACAGGGATCCATAAAAGCCAGATTGATAATAGGCAAGATGTTTAAACGAGTTAGTAGGAAATACCTAGTAAAAAGACAAGGCCCAAGTGCCATCCTTCCTAGAAGACAAATACTTCACCATGGGCTGGAAGAGGACATTTGTCTATGCTTGTGCTTGTCTGCAAAAACACTTCTGGAATTTAGCAGTTAAGATAATTTTAAGCCATCCCCTCCTCACATACTGTTGCAGTAAGAGAAGATTGTGTTACTATGGTTAGTTACCTGCTTTCCCAGGCAAATCAACTCTATTGACCTGGCAAGACTGAGGGCAGCACAGAGAACCTGCATCCACAGCTCTTACTTCTAGGTGTATACTCTGATCATTGGACAGTCTCATACAGCACTTTCTTGTTTGTTATTGAAATTGTCTTACTGCACAGACGATATTAAATATTCATTAAAACAGAGAGTAGTGAGAAAAAGGAACAGACATGTATCTGGGAGGTTGAAGCCTATAGTCTAGTCCCTGCTTCAGGAAGTATTTCAAAATTTCATGCAAAGTGTAATAGGCTCACTAGAAGAAATGGAAAAAGCTACCCTGAAAATGCCCTGTATCTTGGATACTCCCTGAGAAGATAAGTGAAGATTTGCTCTTTTAAACCGAATGAAAAATTAAAATTGAATCTCATGTGTTCAAGATGACTGCTTTAATGGGAAAAGTGTCTGCTTAGACGTTGTGATTCATTTTACTTACCCTTCCAGTGCTTTGCGTCAGACCTAGAAAGGCTATGTGGAATTTGAAAAGTATCTTTAGGGGGAACAGAAAATTGGAAACTAGAACTGGTGAAAGTTTGAGCAAGTTAAATTTAAACCTCAGTTTGAATAAGTTATATATAATTTCAGTGGTAGTATATTCATGATGGTATAGAAGGTTTCAACATAGCTGATGCATTGCTTCAAAAAGACTTAATATGAAGAGAACTTCTGTTTTAACTCTGGGTATTCAGTATAAACTAGAGAGGGGCTTCCCTTCTTTTTCTTGAACTATGGCTTGGAAAAAAAAAAAAACAGACAACAAGATTTCAGTGGAAGTTTATTAACAGCTGCACACTAAGGGGTTTGCTGAATGATTTTGGTTTGTAAAGCCCAGATGCTTGATATTGTAAATAATTTAGATGTGGTTCTAAAAAGACATCAAAAAAAACCTTAAGATAGTAGCACTGTCAGTTGCAGGAAATTGTAAAATGAGACACTGAACAAACACTTTTTATGTACAACGTCAGAAGAAATTAAGGGAATTAGTGAATGCATCTGCTGGGATGTTTTACGTAACACAAAGGTCATCCCCATGCAGTAAAAAATATCTAGGGCTCCAATGTGTGATTCTGTTTGCCATCCTTGCTTGCTTATTGTTCTTCAACTTGTAAAAACATTATTATTTTTCTTATGTAACCATGGGAGAGCTCTAGCCATTAGCCACAACTGATTGCTGTGGATTATTTAGGACTTAAATTTTTAGTCTGGTTTATCTTGTCCATGATACTTCACTAAATATTCCTGCTTCATCAGCTCTTTGCATGTAGAAACATACATATGCAGTCCAATATATTCTGTGTATCTCTCCCATTACTAATTCTGTCACAGAAAATATTTAACCTAGAGGGCTGCCTCAAAACTTTTAGGAAGAGCTACAAGCAAGAATTAAAAATAACCAGCAAAATATGCCACATCAAAAATTCATGTCTTAGATTAGGCAATGCTTAAAAGTTTTGGCTACACAACTAAACCAGTAATACCACCATGGCAGGGATACAGTTTATACAGGCAAAATAAATAAGTTAGACCAATCACAGAAAGAAGTTATTTAAAAAAACTAATCCTAAAATGTGTGTTATATAGCACAAAGATTGTCATTATTCTCAGTACATAAACATCATGAATTATGAAGTAAACACCAACCATCTCTCACCAGCACTTCTTCTCAAAGGAAACAGAAGACATTGTTAGCAAGATTTAGCCTGGAGCCACTCAAAGCACAGCTTTGCTCCCAGCTCTCTTTTGCTCCCAGAATAGGAAAGCAATTTGCTGCATCTAAATGTAACCGCCCTTCTGCTCCTTCCAGATATCCTGCTGGTGAAAATCCCTTCTCTCAGACCCGATCTCTGGGCGTAGATAGCAGATAGACACTCCCTTACACAAGTTAAGGTCATAGCTTCATGTGCTAATTTAAGAAGTAATAAGGGAATAAAAGCTTTACCAGAGAGCAATTCAAAACTTAAAAGAAACTGCTTCACCTGAAATGTCTTTGCATTCATGACCAAGGAAGGTGAAGGGAAGAAAGCATCTGCATCTCTTACTAAAGCAGAGCTGAAACCCTGTGAAGGAAAAGAGTCATAGTCACACAATAGTCTCATGTAGATGACTAACACAAGGCAGGGTCTCAGCATTAAGGGGCAATTTTCCCTCCATGGAATAAATGCTTTTCTGAAGTTCAACATCAGACTTTAACTTCATAAGCACTTTGATGTTTAGTACACGTTTACCAAGCCACTAGCCTTATTGAACTCATTGAGGCTACCTAACACACTTAAAATTCAGCACATGCATTGCTAGCATTACTGACTAATACCATGTTTAAGGCAGAACTTCCCTAGAGAGAGACATGTGCTCTGAGGAAATCCAAGTGACATGTGAACCTAAAAAGCAATTGCTTTCTTGGTTTTATGCACTGTTTTTACTTTGCTGTGCATTTTGAGCATTTTCTTGTTTACATTAAAATAAAACCAAACTAAGGAGGGTTTACAAAACTGACAGTAGGACAAGCTCTGAAAGAACAAAACTAGAGCTTACTGACAGGGTCCCAAGGGCTCGCCCACCCTGCCCATGTCAGCCCCTCAAGACCATCAGTTCCTGTCCCAAGAATGTTGCAACAAGACCAGTCTCCACCTCCTCACAGCCCTGCCCTGCATGGCCATGGACTCCTCTGAGCCAGGCCCTTTTGCAGGCCCACATCACAGCCCAGCCTTGGCTTGTCCCCATCCCCAGGGAAATGTCTAAAGCCCAGGGATAGGTTGCCCCAGCTGCTTCCTGGCTGTCTCGCTCCTGTCTGGAGCGGTGTCATGATTTAACCCCAGACAGCATAGAGAACCATGCAGCCACACTCTTACTCCTCCCAGCTGCAATGGAGGAGAGAATTGGAAAAGTGAGAAAAAACTTGTGGGCTGCGACAAAGACAGTTTAATACAAAAGCCAAAGCCACACATATAAGCAAAGCAAAACAAGGAATTAATTCACTGCTTCCCATCAGCAAGTGGGTGTCCAGTCATCCCCAGGAAAGTGGAGCTCCATCATGTGTTATGGTTACTTGGAAAGGCAAACAACAAACCCTGAATGTCCCCTCTTTTGTTTTTATACTCCCATCTTTATATACTGAGCATGATGTCACATTCTGCAAGGCCTTTGACACAGTCCCCCACAACATCCTAATTGACAAATTGAAGAGATAAGGATTTGATGGGTGGACTGTTCAGTGGATAAAGAACCGGCTGGAGGGTCACATCCAGAGGGTGGTGGTCAATGGCCTGAAGTCCAGCAGGAGAGAGTCATAAGTGGTGTCCCTCAAGGGTCCGTGCTGGGACCGATACTGTTTAACATTATTGTCAATGATATAGACAGGGGGATTGAATGCACCATTAGGAAGTTTGCAGATGACACCAAGCTGTGTGGTGGTGTTGATACA
>VZRU01006265.1:743539-766147 GCA_013398155.1 Pedionomus torquatus
AAGATGATCAAAGGGCTGGATCACCTCTGCTACAAAGATAGGCTGAGGGAACTGGGGCTGTTCAGCCTGGAGAAGAGGAGGCTCCAGGGAGACCTAATCGCAGCCTTTCAGTACCTGAAGGGGGCCTACAGGAAGGCTGGGGAGGGTCTGTTCACAAAGGCCTGCTGCGATAGGATGAGGAACAATGGACTTAAGTTGGAGAAGGGTAGATTTAAGTTGAATATTAAGTTGAAAAAAATTCTTTACTCTGAGGGTGGTAGAACACTGGAACAGGTTGCCCAGGGTGGTGGTTGAGGCCTCTTTCCTGGAGATATTCAAGGCGAAGCTTGACGAGGCCCCGGGCAACTTGGTCTAGTTGTGGGTGTCCCTGCAACTGCAGGGAGGTCGAACTAGATGACCTTTTGGAGGTCCCTTCTGGCCTGGATGATTCTATGATTCTATGATCCCTTTGGTCTGTAGGGGTCAGGTGTCCGAGCTGTGCCTCCTCCCAACTTCTTGCGCCTTAGCCTGCTCGCTGGTAGAGCAGTGTGAGGAGCAGAAATGGCCTTGAGTGCTTAGCAACAATCAAAAAACACCAGTGCCTTATTACACTATTCCCCTCCCAAATCTAAAATGTATCACTATGCTAGCAACAAAAGTTAAAACTATGTTGAAACTATGATAGGTGGTAGGATGGAACAGGCTACTAGGCTCTTCCCTGCCACTCCTACAGGGATGCATCAATGCTCCCGGACCTTACAGCAGTCACAGGCCCACATATTGCCCTTTCATGTCATTACCACTATATCAGTCAAAATGTTGGTAGTTTAAGAATAACAAAATTAAAACCTTCCAAGAAGTCTTTACAATCTTCATACTTCTGCATCAAGTACAGTAAATGCATATATGCACATAGTTCAAGAGAGTGGAAAAGTGGGGCAATCATCAAATAATGTATTTTATTTACAAAGGAGCCACTTTGTGTATTAACTAAACTAGCAGCATACGCTGACAAAATTACACATTTCTACTGCTGGTTGTGGAGTTATCTTCAGTTTCCATAGGTCTGGGTTGTAGAATCAAGAAATTTCCAAGGGAGACAGCCTTTGACATCACTAAAACCAAACAAGGCAGTTATACAGGTGGGTCAAAGTCCAGGACTTTTAAACAGCCCAGGACTGAGGCATTTATTGCAGAGGATCACGTTTCAACATTGGCATTAAGTGTCTCTCTGGAAGGAAATTCTGCTCATTTCAATCAAGATATAGGTCCATATATTAAAACCAAATAAGCAAATCCATCTGCTCTCCCACATATTACCAGGAGGTACACTGGAGTGCCAAGAAATTCCTAGAGCTCTGAGGCTCCAGCCTTCCCCTCTCCCACCCACCCTGCAGCTGCTCAAGTCAGCCATGACCCTTATCTGAGGTTTGCAGATGGCCCCTTTAGGTGTCAGTCTGGCCCTGTGAAGAGAAATTGCAAGAGCTGGAGGAGTACAGCAGAATAATTACAGCAAGATATGAAGGAGCAAGATTTTAATAATTCATGAGATGTACTTAAATTGCCAGATTTTAATTATATCTTTATCAGTTCTTTATTTAAACTTCCAGTGTAGCAGAGCAAGAGAGTAAGCTAACATTTCCTGCTACAGTGCACTATGGGCAAATTTTGCAAAATGCAATTCCAGTGTTGACTGTCAAAATTATTCTAAATTTCTGATTAGTACTTTAGAAATATAGAGGTGCATATTTACTTAAAGAGTTAAAAAGCAAATCTCTGAGATTTTTAGAAAACAAATTTCTTGTTATAATAGTACTGATTACATTTTTATCTAACATTATAATGAATGTAATAAAAAAGGGAAGAATGTATTTAAAGGTGAACTGCAAGGTTATACTTCGAAACAGATCAGTAGGCTTTGTATAAATTCCTGAATCATTAATTCAACACTGTGAAAGCAGCCATTCCTCTATATTTTGAAGCAAGTTTCTTGTACATTAGTTTTGCAGTTACTATTAGTTACTAAATAGATCCTACAGTCAGTATTCACTTCCTGCACCAATACAGACTTGACCTCACAGATGCTATGCAGAACCCTTCCCATACCCTCTATTTACATTTTTCAACCAAAAGAAACCATTGTAATGGCATACAACTTATGGTATGGTATTTAATTATAAATTATTATAAAACTTTTAATGAAGAATTATAATCTAATTTATGTCAAAATTGGTCTCATTGTTCAGTGGTCCAGCATTGCATTCTTTTCCAAATTACCTGTATTAGCATTGTCTCAAGTGTATTGCTATGATCATAGTATTTGAATAACTGAAAGTCTTAATCTAAAATGCTAAAGAAAGCAATATGTTACAGGTAGGACTAAAACTTTGTAACAATAAAGATTGTGGGACTTTGGGACAGATTTCCTGAGGAGGCACTGAACTTCATTGGAGACCTTTTTCAGGATGTTATCCAAACTTCTGTCAGGAATGACACATATATTCTTAATCTTGCTTTAAGGCAGGAGATTGAACTAGAAAATATCCTGAAGTCCCTTCTAGCCATATTTTTTTCTGTGATTCTATGTTATTACACTTGTGACTGGTAATTTATTGTTTGAGATCCTTTGTTCCAGTTTTGCCATCTTAAGCTTATTCAGATCTAAAACAAGGGGATGAAATGTTCTTCTCCAGCCCAATCCAACTTGTTCAAGGCTTTTTCAATAACTTGACTTTTTATTCATTTCCCATCCAACAGCCTCAGCAGAAACAGATTTCTTACAGGGGACACAAAAGTCTTGGGGAGTTAGAAAGTTTAGGAAGAAATTTTTGCATGCCTATGTAAATCAGCCCTATCTGGTCCTTACAGCCAACTTATTTCTGACTTATTTTCTCTTTTCCCTCTTCTCAGTTCTCAAAAACACATAACTAGCCACCTTCAGGGTTTACATTTGTCTTTTGCATAGGTAAAGCTTATTTCAGTGCACACAGGTAAAACTCATTTCATTGCTTCTGAGACCAGCTTGTACTCTTAGTTACTCTGTGCTTACTGCTGCCAGCTCCAGGTCCTTAGTGGATTCTTTGAGGATATAGCATGACTTGAACAGTGAGGAAGCACAATCCAAGAGGGTTTTTTTGGTTAATTTCAAACATGGAATTCATAATTTCAAACATGGAACAAACTAACAAATGGTACAGCACCAAACACTGAAAGCCAATAAAATGAGATAGACCACTTTAAAAGTCAAAACAGGTAGAGTTGGAACATAACATAAAAGCCAGAACTCCTTGGTGGGAATCTGACGACTGTTTCTCCCCTGACAAGATGGAATCATTGAAGGGTTCAAGGCCTACCTGTTTCCTGGCTGCCACAGTAATATGAACCAGCATTCAGTCGCTCTAGTCAGGAGATTATGCAGACAGCACTAGCCAAAGCAGCAAAATTTTCCTACCCACATGGTCCTATTTTGTAACCCCAAGTTCCCTAAATATTCCCTAATTACAGAGGCCCTGTCTATTCTTTATTAAAGTGTTTAAGTGGAATTATGCTTGCTGTTGCATGCCTAGCTGGTTGGGTTTTTTTGATATTTTGACATACCTCATGGTCTAGCTTCCAAACTCTGTCCAAACAGCACGTTCAGTCTCCATTTCTAAAGGCACAGCAGGATTTGTACATATGTCCAGGCATACTTAGAGGATCTATCGTCTGGTTACAAATATGTTCCCTAATAAAGGTCTACGTTTCTTTTTTGCTGGTCTACTCATTTGAACAAAACACCCATTTTAGTACATTTTTCTAAAACAGCAATTTCTGAGCCATCTGCAACTGAGCAGCTAGATATATAAAGAAAATAAGAAGATGATGACAAGTGACTTATGGAAAAAAAAAAACATTAACTTCCATAAACATGAAAATATGAAAAAAGATATTCCAACAGTTTGATCACTTTTTATGGACTGTTTTTTTAATTTTGAAACAGAGTGCATTAAACTCTTGAATGTAAATCACACATTGAAAACAGAACAGTTTAGGTCTGCTGAATATGGTTGGTGTCATGTGGCAGAGTCATAGCTGTGCTGACTGCTCCTTATCCCCATGTAGCTAGAGGCTATGCCCACCCCAGCATTTAAAATGTGGACATGTAGCATTTTTCCCAAGCTATGTACTCACTGACAGCTTAACTGGCTATTGTTTCTGACTCTATAAAAAAGAAAATAAGAGAGGTTTGGGGTTAGTCCCCTGCCTTTCACCCTCTGCGTTGTCTGCTCCCTGTTTCTGTCAGCTAAGCAATCCAGCTGTAAGCTTTTGCAATACTAATCACTACCCACACATTACCCAAAGAACAACATCCCTGTTCCCACCCCTTCCCTGAAATAACAGGCTAAGGAAAAACGTCGCAGACAACCAGGCATTTTTTATTTCTTCTGTTTTTGCAAGAATAGGCTTTCTTGTGAGGTTTCCGTCATTATGTGGTTTTGGCTGGCTCAGACAGATCATGCAAAGAGAAGTGCCTCTCTCGCAATTTTAGGTCCAATGCAAGAGACAGCTAAAATATAAGAAGAAAACAAAAAAGTGTATCTGTTTTTTTTACAACACTCAAATAAAATTTTAAAAAGTTGAAGTATATTTTAACTTAGATTAGAATCACTTTTAATTCATCGAATCATAAACTACAGACAGGATAATTAAAAGAAGGTGACAGGGGATCACTAATACATACACTTAAAGGAAACTAACAGGGAATTGCTAATGCAGTTTGAAAAAATTACCAATGTTTGTGACTGAACACTTCATTCCAATTGACGAAGACTTTTTTTTTTTTAATTACACATATAATTGTAATTTATTAGTATTTTTTTTGTGTTTTACCATAAGAAACTGCAAGACTTGCCCAGCCAATCCAGTGTTAACCCATCATCCCTTGCAGATCTGTGCCCTGGCAGATATCTCCTAACAGGTGATATTTAGTAAACATGATCAAAGGACCTTTGTCTGAAGTCTCCCCCACAGACAGTCCTGAATCCAATTCCCCACACATCATGAGAGCAAACTTAAATTCGTCAGTATATCATGTCTGCTTACAGGGAATACCACAAGCTGACAGGTCCCTTTAATGATTTACAGGCAGATCATATATTTTATGAAGTTAATTAATTTTGACTACTTTAGTATCCAGATTACTTGTTGAGATAACAAAATCTCCAGGAATTTTGTGATTAAGGTCAGTTATTAGATTTAGTTGCTGAGGTATGTAACATAGGAAACTTTTATCTGTTATACTGAAGTTGCACAATAGTGATAAGCTCCAACTTTAAGTTCTCATTTATCATATTTTAAGAACATTATAATTGCTCTGGCCTTGTCTGGGAGCCAGTGTTCTCAGTATTTTTGGTAGTATTTAAACAAGAGACAGGAAAAATTCTTCCCACTCAAACCTTACAAAAGTTTGTTGTTGAGGCCAGTAAACAACAAAACCCAGGAAAAACATAGCCTCATGTTTCATGGGCAGCTATTTTACTTTTTGAGTAATTGCTTCAAAAACAAGTTCTTAGATACATATTCCTGTGAAACTTTTCCACAGTAGTAAGTAGGTACATGGCTTTGTTCTACACATTACTCTTTAAAGAATAAAAAAAAATACCTTTTCAAAGGGAATTCTAAACTCAGTGATCAAGAAAACATTATCTTAGTTTTAATGATAAAAACAGCTTCTAATTAAAAATGTTCACCACTGTTTACTGTGTTCAGTAATAAATTTTTAGAGACCTAATTAAACCTACTTTAATTATTTTTTTTCATCTATGTATGCACTGTATGGGGCACTGTTTGCATACTATTTAAAAATCAGAACTAAAAAAAAATATAGTTAGTGTTCTTACTGCAACATCTATAGTTACTAATTCATAAAGCCATGTTTGCTTCTAAACGAAATATTACCTCCAGACCATATGAAAAAATGGAGTTCAGACGAGGTCAGGTACCACACTGTTTCAATCAAAATAGAAAGAAATTTTAGTTTATGACCTAAACAGTTATCTTTTCTTAACATTTGGAATAGTGCTGCTAATTTTCAAACATTAATTTTAGTCTTTTAAGAGACATTAACTTTTCAGGACTAGTGCAACAAAATTTTTTTCTTTATTATTTTACATTTCTAGTTCTCCCAAACAGGGAGAAAAGTGAAAATGTAACATGGGTATGGTAAGGACTGAAGGCAGGAGGCAAAGATAGACAACCTGAACAGATTTATTTTAAAAGCAGTAACAAGTACATTTGTAATTTTCACGATGATGTTATATTTCTATAAAATGGCATCATTTACTGCCTTTCAGTATCATAGGAATTGAACTTTGCTGACTACGTACAGATGTTACTAAATGTTTCTGATGAAATATCATATTTAAATCAGAGGTGAAAAGCTTTTGTAGTAAGTCTCTTGCTAATTTATAGTTCAGTTATCTAATGTTTGTTTAACATGGTTATATTCATACTTTCCACTTCACTCTTCCTTTAAAAAATAACATGCACTGTTTCCCATGACATGGTTCAGTCTTGACCAAAATACTGTAGATGGCACTGCAGAGCACATGAGCAATTTTTATTATTTTTTTTTCCAAACTGGTCACTCCTTTATCCTTCATATTACCGCAGAATAGGTATAAGCATAAATAGAAAACTCTTCCAGCAATTTCAGGATCTTTTAAAGGTCCTTTCAGAGTGAGGTTTATTAGATTAAATCGTGTGAAATGTACAACTGACTAAAAGCTTTTTAAAATCAAAGATGCTCTTCTTTCTTTCATCTCAGCTGTTGTCCACTGTGCCTCTCCCAGATATATGGCCCTGCCTACTCAACCTTTGCACATTTCTTATTATTATTCAGCATTATCAGTGCTTATGATGATTTATTTTGGTTAATTAATTCACTAGTTTCTGAATTAATAATGTAAAGGAAAATACAACTCCAGAATAGTTATAGATGCCTTGCTTCTCTGAAATATTAGGTGTGCATAGCATATTTGGTCTACTTGAAATCTTGGCTGATGTCCAAGGAGAGACATCAGACTCATCTATGCAATGAGAGTCAGGAATAGGATATTATCAGTGGTTGTCTAAATGAATCCATGTTTACATCACACTGAAGAGGCCAAGGACCACATACATATACTCTTTACATAAGTACAAGGCCATAACTTGTCTCTTTTTAAAAATCTTTACTGTACTGCTGGACATCTTATCAATTGCAGCCATGTAAAGGTTGGCTAGACTCAGGCATACTTTGCTAAATCTATTTGCCTTTCAGCAAATTTCTAGTGCTAATAATATAGGCAAAGCTAATATGAGTCTCAGGTCTGAGCTGACATACTAACACACATTTTACAATGTCATATCCAAAAAATATAGTGGTAGTATTTTAGACCTTTAGAAGATTACAGGAAAGTAATGAATGAGGTGTTACATCTTTTACAGGATACAGCATTGAACCCAGTTTTGAAAAATATTGGTCAATTAATATAATAAGCACATGCATCATTCAAAAAACCAGCAGCAGAGTGGTTCACAGTATTGAGAGCCATCATTACATTAATTAAATAAGCTCAATTTATGTAGCTTTTCAAAGAGAAATTACAAGGTAGGCTTGATCACATTTTGTAAGTATACAGAGAGAAGATTTCTAATGATACATTTTTTTATCTGGAAGACAAAAAGATAATGAACTATAACAGCTAACTAAGCAAAAGCTAGGCAAATGAAAACCAGTTAGCAAATTATTTTAAAAAGAAACCTGGTTGGTTGGTTGTAGCAGGTGGTCTGGAAACTAACCACTGAAACAGCCAGCTAGTCAGGCAGTTGATAATCTATAACCTCAGTCACAAAGTACCAAATTCAATGCACAGATTTTCAAATAAAATACCTTACTTTATGTTACAAAGATCAGATAGCTAATTATAAAGTCCTCTGTTGTCATAAAATAATATCTTTTCTAGTGCTGATAATAAACCTGTAATTTTTTTTATTAAAAAAAGAATGATCTTTGAGTTTAAGGCATTGCGAGAATATAAATTCTATATGAAGCAGTGACAGAAGACTAGCTATAATTTAAAGCTGAACAGTAATTTATCTTTTCTGCTTCCTGCTCTCTCTTGAATGAAACACTTCACTGGTCTTACAGGAAAGAAGATTACAGATGGAACCTACAAGGGGAAAAAAAACCCAAAATCTTTGTGATAAGAAATCAGTTGGTGAAGGATATTTCTGCACAACTGTTACGCAGAGCCAAGAGGAAAAAATCCACCTCCAAAATATTAAGCTCTTCCTGCTACTTAAAACATTCCATTTAATTAAGTTTTTGCTGTATGGCCATATTCAATGTAAGGTACTAGTCCATCACAGAACTAGTCAAGATTTTTGACTAATGGTTAATGGTTTCTTAGTCAGTATGATGCATTATGCCTTCTACTGTATTATCAAATAATTCTAACTGCTCAGCTAGCATTTTGAGAAAGACATAAAGCAGTTTTGAGATGTAAGAATATTTCTGGTTCTTCACAGATGACATGATCAGGGCACCCTCATTATATCAACCTCTCCTGCATTTATAGTACCCTGACCTCAGCACTAGGAACTAGAGAACCACTCTTTTATGTTTAAGTCCCAGGATGAAAGTAGTGCCAAAATTTTATGTAACTTTCATAATCGCCCCAAACGATATGCAAAATCATGAGCTGTTTTGTCCCAAGAAGTTTAAATTTCTAAGCCAGCTGCTTTCTGGTCTCGTATACCCATTTGAGTTCATTTATTAAAAAAAGATGTTACAAAATATTTTTTTAACAATTGTGAGAATGTGAGAGAATTACTGTCCTCCAGCACAGCCCAAAGCACAGTATTAAATGCTGTGTTATATTTTACAGTGTTTTAGAATAATTCCTCATTTTGTTCCTCTTAATCAAATTCTAAAGGTCTTTTCCAAAAAGACTAGGGTAAAAAAATATCCATTTCCACATGAGTACAGAAATACTCACAAGCGTGTGAACAACTCATCTTCAGTGAGCCTACATGTGAAAGTAGTTTAAATTAAAAAGGAAATGAGAATCAAGTGAAAGTATATTATTTGGCTCACTTTTCTAGGATATTTACCCTATTCAGACTCTTTCTCTGAATACTTTAATGTCAAAAAGAACATAATAATGTAAAGTATACCGCAATAGTAGTAGCATCTGTGATACATGTGTTTTCAACAGCATGATTAGAGGGAAAAAACATGTACTATTTTCTAAACTACTATGGCAATCCATGAAAAATATAGCATGAATACATTTTTATTGCCAAGATTACATGTTTATTACCTTTCCTTGGTCCAAAATGTTGATATGTTGAAGGAAGGAATGCCATCTAGATGGACCTTGACAGACTTGAAGGAGTGGGCCCATATGAACCTCATGAAGTTCAACATGAAGAAGGTCCTGCATGGGTGGTGGGGTTATTCCCAATATCACTACAGACTGGGGGATGAATGGATTGAAGTCATCCCTGCAGAGAGGGTCTTGGTATACTGTTGGATGAACAATTGGATGTGAGCCAGCAATAGCCCAGAAAGCAAATCGTAACGTTTGCTGCATAAATGAAGCGTGGCCAGCAGGTAAAGGAAGGTGATTATCTCCCTCTACTCTACTATCATGAGGCCCAACCCAGCTCTGGGGCATCCAGCTCTGGGATCCTCAGTACAAGGAAGACATGGACCTGTTCAACCAAGTCCAGAAGAGGGCCAGAAAAATGGTCAGAGGGATGGAACTCCTCTCCTATGAGGACAGACTGACAATGTTGTGGTCGTTGAGCCTGGAGAAGTCTCTCATTATGGCATTTCAATATTTAAAAGGGGCTTATGAGAAAGATGGAAAAAGACTTTTTACCAGGGCCTCTAGTGACAGAACAAGGAACAACAGTTTTAAACTGAAAGACATTAGATTTAGATTGCAGATCATGAAGACAATTTTATGCGATGAGGACAGTAAAACACTGGAACATTGTTCAGAGAAATTTAGGATTCCCCATCATTGTAAGCGTTCAAGGTTATGTTGAATGGGGCTTTTGAGCAACTTGATCTGGCATATGTCCTTGCAAGGGGGCTTGGGACTAGGTGCATTGTGAGGTGGGATGGAACTATATGATCTTTAATGGTCCTTTCCAACTCAAACCATTCTAGCATTCTATGATTTTGTGAGTCAGTTATTCTACTTTTGTAGTGTTAAGGCAAGTCAGTAAAGTCAATCTATGACCTTCAGCAGTATACCCTCAGCTTAGATTTTGGGGAAAGTACTTTTTCTTCTTTGTTTTTTTGGTTTTGTTTATTTGGTTGGTTGGTTTTTTGTGTGTGGTTTTTTTGCGGTTTTTTTTTTTTTCCTTTTTTTTTTTTCTTGTTTTTTTTTTTTTTTCATACAAGCACTTGGTTGGTAATTTCTAAGTATGATGTTGTGAAATAAATTATCTTTTTGTACGCTCTTTAGCATCAAGATCCTACCAGGGCAGCACATCCACTGCTATCAGCTTTTGCAGGGCAGAGTCTTAGAAAACACTGCATACAAGAATCTATCTAACAGTAGATCACTGAAAAATACATTTCAGACCACTGCTATACAAGTTAAGCTATCCTCCCTCCTTTCTGTTCTGTGTATCAGAATTTATATTTATATTGATTGACCTTCATTTATTGTTTCACTGGATTTTCTAGATGCAAAATATCCAGATTCTTTTTTTTTTTTTTTTTTACTTAAACTTCCAAATTTTATGTCAAAAAAAAAGAAATGGAAAAGAGAATGGCATGAGTTGTAGAAAGGAGGAAGAAGGAAAAGCAGAACTTATTAAAATATTATTAAGTAAAATATTGAGAGGCCATGTTGGTGAAGACAGTGCAGCAGAAGAAAGGAAGCTAACAGCTAGAAAAAAGCAGAGATGATTCTAAATCAAGATGATTCTAACAGAAGCATTTTGAAGGGGAACCATTTGTATGATATTAAGAGCAGAAAAAGTAAGCTACACTATATGAGGTTATGAAATAATAGAGGACCTGAAGATCCTTAGATCCTGGAAGAAGCTGAATGTTTCTGTAACTAGAAATGGCAGATGTAGACATAATCTAAATGCACAGAACATGAAAGCAAAGATGAAGGTAAAAACATCCAGAATCCATGCCTCTGATGGTGTGATCCAAGGTGACAGAGACAAGGGAAAAAACAGGTTAGGAATTTAGCTTTAGCCCTGCTGATCTTAAACTAACTTGATAATCCCACCTATAACTTCAAAGTTACATACAAGCACTTTAGTAGAAATGCAAAACTCTAGCTTAGAAAGGCCAGGGTACATAGCAACATGCATTAGATAGCATAGAATCCCACAGAGAAGGCATTTTTGGCTCTTCACCAACACTTTCAAACAGAAATTATATGTGTCGTGCCGGTGTTTTAACCATCACAGAACTGGTTTGTCTCAAAACAAGAAAACAACTTAGTTTTATTTTGTCTGGAGTACAAAATACTATTCTTAAATGCAAATGTAACAGGCAGCATGTGGTAGATGTTATAGAAAACAATGGTGTAGCAATTTCCCAAAATACAATCACATGTACTAGCCATGTGTGAGTTAAATCAGAATTAGAGTTTTACATAAAGGGAATCATTCCCCACTGTTTTCCCCCATTGTTTTGTGTTATAGTACTTTGCAAAACATCACAATGAATTTTTAAGGAGTAATTTTGGTGGTACATTTATTCTAACCTTTATTAAACATTACAAAATAAATGTCAAAAAATATGTCATGATCTGTTCATATAAATATTAGTTTAGTATGGAAATTGCACAGAATCAAATGACAGACAATGGGATACAGAAACAAAGAGACAAAAGGTGCTGAAAGATTGATGTGGGCATACATAAATTAAAAAAAAAAAAAATCCCTGAAAAGACCTCCAACAGATTTATACATAATTCCATACAATCAGTTATAAAATAAAGGTATTTCAATTTTGTTTTGATCTACGAGGAAAATAAGTACTGTGTCAAGGCAAAATAGCTCTTGCACTTCTACTAAAATTTCAATACATTTATCTCTCAGTGGAAATTAGGATCTTTTTACAAAATGAGGGTCTTTTTGCAAAAGAGAAATATTTCAAAAATGGATGGGGTCCTCTATTTTATTTAGATAAAATAGGTGTCACACATTGTTTGAGGAAATTATGAATGGCTGTATTTCTTCATACACAGAAAGACAGTATATTTTATAGGTGACTTCTTTTAGAATAAAAGGAGAGAAAACAGTAACTAAATCAGAAAACCTGTAATTCATTGAACCCCCTCTCTGTAATTGCCTCGATCATCAGTAACCTCACAGCAAAACCACTTCCCACTGGTAGGCAGGAAGTTTCCTTGCATTTAAAAAAGTGGTGCTTTTTTCAAAGTCAAGAAAAGCAGGCAGGCACTAAATATCTCCATGTAGTTAAATGCACCACAGAAACACATACATCTAATAGAAGCAGAAAATTAAGTCGGTCATTTCCACTCTTGCTGCTTACATGGAAAGTAGCACAGTGTTGGAAAAGTGTAAGCAGTAGGCACAGATGCAGAGGAACAATAGGAGTAACAGAGTGGATTTTAGCCCAGAGCAGTTTAGCACAGTTACCAAAAGCTCAGCCAAAGAACACAATGGTTCATGTAGTGAGATAGCTGCCTACAAACCACAAGTATTTTGGGTCAAACTTTAGTTGTGGTCATGCACAGAGTGCTCCAACAGAGTTCAAGGAAGCATTTATAGACGGAGAGCTAAGCATATATTCATCCGCCTTTCTGAAGGTGACCAGAATGTTCAGTGTCTTGCACACTTGAGTCCAGGATGAAATCAGGCACCGAACAAAAGCCTGTACCAACAGTGCCCTTGCTCCAGCAGCAGTTCTCCCCGTGTAAGGAAGGAAAGAATGAACATTCCTCACAGCAAACACCACTACTCTCTATAGTTGAAATATCATGACAAAGTCCTTACTGACTTTACATTTTCTAAAACATCAGCACTATGTCAAATGGTTACCTGTTCAGTTTACAGAAGTTTTTCAGACACTAGTCTAAAAATGTTTTGCTTAAAATCTGCTTATTCAGTTTCGCTTGCCTTGATTAGGAGAGCTCTGCGCGCCACACAATTAAGGCCACAAAGGTAATTAAGAACATTTTGAAAAATAAACACTATGAAAATCAGCCTATAGTTCAGACTTACTTTGTCCAGTTTTACCTCTTGCGATTTAACAGATAATTTTGCAGTATTCAAATTTTCATCCCTGAACTCATCAACTCCTTTCCTATAAAGTCTTACATTGGTGTCACAATCTCATACATGTGACAGTTCTTTTTAGGATGAAGATTCCTGTCTCGTTACAAAATTTTCTCCATTCAAAACAAATTATTAGCAGTCCGTTACAAAAGTGTTTCGAGTGACTTAGTATAGCTTTTTCAAAGCTAGGCAGCTGAAATATCAGCTTATGTAATACTTCCACAGTGTATCTCCCACTGACATTTTTAGCTTCTCTGAAAGAAGCCAACATGACAATGTTATGTAAAGACCTGACTCTTTAGATAGTAGGTTATCCCTTATTGAATTTTCTATATTTATGGAGGGGACAAAAATATAATGGATGAAACGTACCAGAGAGACAGTAGGTCACTGACAGTATTGGACTGAAATTGGATACATACACACGATTCAGCTGTTATGGATTTTTTCTTCCCTCTTACACTCTCCTTATGTCCTATAACAGTCTATGGGAAGACCAAGAAAATATCTGTTCATAGCTGTGCTGTTAGCTTGTTATGTGACTTCACCCTGATTTCTTTATATTTCTTTTTCTATGATAAGGCCCTCTTGACTTTGTCCTTTCTCGGCCATCTATATCTAAACAGGAGTTGCTACTCATAACAGATTTAGGCTTTCTCATCACATTAGAACAATCTCTCTGTCATTGCCTCCATAACTTAAAAAAAAACCCCAGCTTTAAGTAACTTTACAATGCAATTCTTTAGAGTGATTTAAGAACCTATTACACAGTTTCACGTACTCTCTACGACAATGGAAACAGAAAAGCTCAACAGCTGCAAGTCTGATCACCTATAATTCAAGTATATACTTGCCATGGGTAAGTCAAAGAGGGACAGGCTACCAGTAGCTTTCAATAGAAGCCCTTAATTCTTAATACAGATTCATTCCTTGTAACTTTTAGAACTAGAGGTGAGGACCAGGACACTAAAGCAGAGTAATATAATTCTATGGTTAATATCTGTTTTCTTACTTATTTGTGAAAGAGAGTATGTGAAGAATTGCTTTTGGTCAGGCAAGCGGATAGCATAGCTACCTTCTCTGACTGCAATATGTATGGATATTTCATTGAAACATGATTGGAGCAGGGCAGCTTGCTGGATTTATTTTGTGAAAGAAGAAATGTGTGGTGCTGTTAGACAAGAAGCTTCTGAAGACCCTCACATTGAAAGCAGTTTGTATTGAAGGTAGCTTAGCTGGCAGAGAGACAGCATTTGCTTTATTTTGCTGCTTGTAATTCATTATGTTGTGGTTTATGCATTTGTTATGTTTTGCGTTCTCTTTGTAAGATCAGCTATGTTGGTTGCTGCTCCCAAGGGACCATGGGAACCTCCTGGCTGCAACTGAGTGTGCATATACAGCTGAAAGATGGTTCCAAAATATGGTTTGGGAGATAAAGTAATAAAACATAAGTCACTGTCACTACCTGGTGAATTGGTTGCCCAGCCTGTCCTGAGCAGTGATCGTGGATTCCTCCTCCCATCAACTCCCATTTAATACCAAACACAATGTCTATACTATGGAATATTCCACTGCTTATTCTGCTGTTCTGTCTATGCTCCTCAGATTCTGTGGAAGCTGAAAAAAGTCTTCAAATAGTATAATCATCACCTAGCAACAACGAAAACAGTATGCATCATTGACATTCTTTTCATATCAAATCTGAAACACAAAAAGCACTAGAAAGAAAATTTACTCTGTCCCAACCGAAAGCAAGATAAATAATAATTATTTATTGGCAAGTAACTAAATATCCACAGTGTAATTGTTAAGGAGTAATATAGTAATAACTCCTACTTGTTAAGGAGTTTTGCTGAGTGTTTTTAGGTATATACAATGTTTACTTAAAGGAGGTTTGAATAATAAATGTTGTGGGGAAAAGTTTTGTTGTCTTTTTCTTGTCCAGTACAAAATATCATATCATCCAACCTTTAAACACTGACTGGAAACACTTCTGAGGTGGAATTAACAGTCACAGTTAAGTGTCAGATCATTGTTGTTATAGAGTTAGTATTCTCCTTTACAAAAAGGATATTTAAATCTATAAAGAAATTTCTAACCTAATATGAACCTTCTTCATTGATCCAAATACTGTGGTCAAATCTCAAGATCAAGGCAGGGTGAAGAGGGCAGTCAGTGAGAAATACGAAGACTGAAGGTTCTTCATCTGTTAAAAAAGGTCAGTGCCGCAAGCTTGCAG
Organism: Pedionomus torquatus; assembly: GCA_013398155.1. NCBI lineage: Eukaryota > Metazoa > Chordata > Aves > Charadriiformes > Pedionomidae > Pedionomus > Pedionomus torquatus. The sequence continues at coordinate 759,066 of VZRU01006265.1, forward strand.
GTAATGAACCACAAGCAATTCAGCTGTGATGCCACTGCCAGCCTGTATGGTATGGCCTCAGAGGGGATCTGCTGTTTTGGTAGGAAGTCCAAATCCTTGGCTACCCTGAAATGAGGTAGCAAGAGGTTCTGAGGATATTATGAGCAGATCTCTCTGAAGACACTGAATGTCCACATCATTCCAATACCCCTAAGAAACTTTTGTCTTTGCTTGCAGATAGAAGAATTACTAAGGATTCCTGTTTCTTAACTCTCCAAGGCTTTTCATAGTTGCTTTCTAAGTGCTTCATGTGTGGCTCATACGGTCAGGAAAGTTTACTGCTTCTGAGGTAAAGAAGAATATCTTTTTTACAGGAGAAATTGGGGATTGTCCATGGGATGTGATACCAGAAACAGCAAGGAATTGTCTTGCAACAGAAAAGCTGGTTAAAAAATATTTTTAAAATTCTAGGCTGATATTAGTAATTCCTAAGGTACTGAGGAAGACATACCTGAAACAGAATTAGGAACAAATGAATTCCTTCAATGGGTGAGTAGGTGTGGGGACTTGTGTAGGTGTAGTATTAGAAACTTTATAACTTATAATTTTCATGTAAAATACTTACCAAAGAAAGTTTATACAGCTTTAATTTATTTTAAGTGTGTTTGTACACTAGACAAGAATAATTTTGCAATAAATTTATTACTTTTTCTTCAGGTGAGACAGTCATTATATATTAAAACATGCCAACTAGACTTAAAAAGCATATTTAAATAGTTCAGTTCTGCTAGAAAAAAATTCCCAAGATAAATGTTTTTCTTCTGATAAAGGTACACACTTGTTGAGCTGGTATGTAAGTATCTAGATCTGGCATACTCTAAAATGTTTAATTATAATTTTGCTCAGAATAAGTCCCAGAGTTTTGCTCAGAATGAGTCCCAGTCCCCTCAGTTTTGAGCTGAACATCACTATGAAGACAGGCCAAGAGTGTTCAAGATTTTCATCCTGGAGAAGAGAAGGCTCCAGGGAAACACTATAGCAGCCTCTCAATACTTAAAGGGGGCCTACAGGAGAGATGGAGGAGGACTCTTTGTCAGGGAGTGTAGCGATAGGAAGAGGGGTAATGGTTTTAAACTAGAAGAGGGAAGAGATTAGATTAGATACTGGAAAAAAATTCTTTACTGTGAGAGTGGTGAGACACTGGAACAGGTTGCCCAGAGAAGTTATGGATGCGCCATTCCTTCAAGTGTTCAAGACCAGGCTGGATGGGGCTTTGAGCAAGCTGGTCTAGTGGGGAGTGTCCGTGACCATGGCAGGGGGGTTGGAACTCAATGATCTTAAAGGTCCCTTCCGACACAAACCATTTTATGGTTCTGTGATTCTACAATTATTCTGAGTTCAATATGTGTCCTGTTAATTTGATAAATTAAGTATCTCTGAAAACAAAAGTCTGGTGTCTTAAAGCCAGGTGACTTTAAATGATCCACACAGCATTCAAGGTTCTGCCCAAGAAGAAACATAAAACTGTCAAACCTGATAATGGAGGAGTAGATTATAGAATTACCAAAGAGGATTTTTCCACAATTGCTGTTATGTCATATAACTGAGGAAACTGTGTGAACCTGACCACAAGCTGTCTCAGTTTTTCTGTGAAAGTGCTGACAACCCAAAGTGCACTGTTAGTCTACCCCACAGGCTTTGCACCAGATGGGTATGCAAAGAATACCAGTTTTTCTAATCCACATTGCAGCATGCATTTTGTCTGTACAGCTTGTCACTAGATGGCTGCAAGGGTCTTATGAAGGTTTCTAAGCATACATGTGCTTTATGAGAACAGAAATGTAGCAGCTGAGTGCTAATACAAATCGTAGCAGTAGTGATTTCCATATNGGGGGAGGGGGGCGGGGGGGAGGAGAGTAACTTGTATTAGAAGCTGCTGGAAACTTCCACCATGTTCAATAGTCAACACCACTACTCCAAGACAGACCTGCTGCTGGTCAAGGCTGAGTCCATCAGTTATAGTGGGATCATCTCTGTGATAACACATTTAAGCAGGGGAAAAAGTTGCTGCACAAACAGAAAATGCAGCTGGAGAGAGGACAGAGAAGTGAGAACGTGCAAGAGAAATAACTCTGCTGACTCCAGGGTCACTGAAGAAGGAGGGGGAGAAGGTGCTCCAGGCCCTGAAGCAGAGATTCCTCTGCAGCCTATGGTGAAGACCATGATGAGGCAGGCTGTTCTCCTGCATCCCATGGAGCTTAGCAGTGGTGCAGATATCCACATGCATGCAGTGGAGGACACTACACCAGCACATGTGGATGCCTAAAGGAGGCTGTGACCCCATGGGAAGCCTATGCTGGAGCAGGCTATATGCAGGATCTGTGGATGCATGGAGACAGGATCTCACGCTGAAGCAGTCTGTTCCTGAAGGACTGCACCCTACAGAAAGTAACTGTGCTGGAGCAGTTAATGAAGAACTGCTGCCTGTGAGAAGGACTCATATTCATGGAGAACTGTCTCCCATTGGAGCAACCCTGGGCTGGAAAAAGCTGGGGAAAAGTGTGAGGAGTCCTCTCTCTGAGGAGGAAGGAAAGGCAGAGACAATGTGTGATCAACTGAGCACAACCCCTATTCCCCATCCTCCTGTGCAACTTGGGAGAGATAGAGAAATTGGGTGTTCTTCCTGGGAAGAATGGAGGTGTGGGGGGAAGAAGTTTTAAGATTATATTTTTATTTTCTCATTATCCGAATTTTGATTGTTAAGAAATTATACAAATTTCCCCAAGTCTGTTTTGGCCATGACATTAAATGCTGAGTGATCTTCCTCTCATTATCTCAANAAAACCTGATTGTAAATACTTACAAAATTTTTGCAACTCCTAAGCACAAATAAAAATGAGAACATTTCCATGCAATTGAGAAAGGTTATGCTTACAAAGCAGTCAATATAAAAAATTAGAATTAAACCAGTCATTTCTGGATGCACTTGCATTAGCAGATGCATTGGGTTTGTGTGGCAAGGTTTTGGTATGGGAAGGGGGGAGGGGGGCNAGAGATTCCTCTGCAGCCTATGGTGAAGACCATGATGAGGCAGGCTGTTCTCCTGCATCCCATGGAGCTTAGCAGTGGTGCAGATATCCACATGCATGCAGTGGAGGACACTACACCAGCACATGTGGATGCCTAAAGGAGGCTGTGACCCCATGGGAAGCCTATGCTGGAGCAGGCTATATGCAGGATCTGTGGATGCATGGAGACAGGATCTCACGCTGAAGCAGTCTGTTCCTGAAGGACTGCACCCTACAGAAAGTAACTGTGCTGGAGCAGTTAATGAAGAACTGCTGCCTGTGAGAAGGACTCATATTCATGGAGAACTGTCTCCCATTGGAGCAACCCTGGGCTGGAAAAAGCTGGGGAAAAGTGTGAGGAGTCCTCTCTCTGAGGAGGAAGGAAAGGCAGAGACAATGTGTGATCAACTGAGCACAACCCCTATTCCCCATCCTCCTGTGCAACTTGGGAGAGATAGAGAAATTGGGTGTTCTTCCTGGGAAGAATGGAGGTGTGGGGGGAAGAAGTTTTAAGATTATATTTTTATTTTCTCATTATCCGAATTTTGATTGTTAAGAAATTATACAAATTTCCCCAAGTCTGTTTTGGCCATGACATTAAATGCTGAGTGATCTTCCTCTCATTATCTCAACCCATGAACCTTTTGTTATATTTTCTGTCCTGAGAAGGGGAGTGATAGAGTGGCTTTGGTGGACACCTGCTGTCCGGCAGGGGTCAACCCCTGCACAGCAGAAAAAGAGTTTTGCCAAGCTCTCTCTTTGAATTTAGGTAAGATTTTATTCTATTGTGTTAATACTGACTCATCTTTCTCCACCTTATGTAACTGTCTCATCTCAAGAAAAAAAACAATATTTGTCTCCATTATAATGTCAAAAAGGGAGTAAGCTTAAAGAAGATTCAACTATAGGCAGACTAGAGAAAAAGAAGTGTTTGCATGGTCTGGTTTTGGATACCTCAGAGGATTCAGGGAAGAGTTTTGGCTGTCTTCCACTGTTAAACACTTTGTCTCCTCTGGTAGAGCTGCAGCTTGCCCTCTTTCTTTCCATTCAGTGCGAAAAGTGTGAAGTGCCCCTCTTCCACCTGGGCAACAGAAATAGCAGATGTTATGCTTGTGCATTTCTTAAAATTCCTCTTTTCTAAAGCACTATCTATATATACACACATACAAATATATAGAAAAGTCTGCAATTCTTCACCAATTATTACTTTTCAGAATAATATTTAATTTGAGAAGTTAAAGAAATTGACTCCTCAACATCCTTTTCCATAGTAACTGTTTTTCAGTATTTAGCAGTTCAAGTCAGTGGAGACATCAGCTTCACAGTGACTTGTTTAGCAATCATAAAGGGAAGCAATATCCCTGCAGCCAGTCTAGTAGGTGTTGGTATGTAATGGTTATTATATATATATATATATATTATATATTGATTTACATATATTGAATATATGCCCAATACTGTCATTAGGGAGCAATTTTCATCCAAAATTTTATATACAATTCATGCTCACCCCATCTTCAAGAAATGGAAATTAATTATCTTTGTTAATTGTCCCTTGTGTTTATCAGGAGGACACTAGGGGCAATGTAGAAAGTTTAACTAGTGGGACCTTCCACTATAACAAGGGGAGAGGGAGAAAGGAGTCTTGCAGGAGTTGGTTCAGGACACCGTAAAACACTCCTGCTAACTTGTCAGCTTTTAATAAAGGTATAGTAATCTCACAAGGCAAAATATACCCTTTAGGGAATACTTTTAAAAGCTTCTTTGGTGATCAGAAAACAACCAAACATAAACCAATAAAAAGGCAAAGGCCTTCAAATTGATACAGATTTGTCTCTCAGAAAGGTGTTTATAGTCAGCTGCATTCTTAGGAGGGAAGTGTTTATAGATGATATAAGTATTCCCTCCACAGTTTTACAGATTTTTGGACTTAGTTGAAAAACCCAATGATGGTGAGCTGGAAAGTCTGTATTACTTTTTTGATTACACCAATTAATAATTAAACTGCATGGGTTTCTTCCTAAAAGAACAGCTGACCTAAATTACAACTCATATTCACTGATACTTCTTTGTGACACAACCTAGCATTTGCTGTCACGTTAAAAAAACAAAAACTGCCAACAAACCTCAAACTACCAGAGATACTGTGCCCACACCTGTGGAGGTTGTTATATCCAGGCTGGAGCTATTCCTGTTTTCCAAGCAGCTCATCAGTCTCTTTCTCCCTGACAAAATATTTAACCTATGTTTTTTTCACAATAGGTTCTAAAATGGGAAATTAGACAACGCAATGTTTCCCTCAGGTTGATGCATTATGTACTAAAGACACAATTGACCTTCAAGGCATGAGAAATACCAGAAAACAGCAACCATTCTTAAGAGCTATCAACAAGTAGATGACTGTGTTCCTTCCCGCCTACGCTCTGTGAACCAAAAGTAGGTATTTCACATTGTAACTATAGCTAAACTGGACTTTAGGGCCTAAATGAGATTTTTGCTGCTGGCAGTCTTTGAGGTGAGAACTGGATGTCTGGCTTTATATTGAAGAGCTTTTGGATTGTGGGCATAATGAAAGTTATGAGGTAGAGTGAATGGTTTGGTTTTTTCACCATTGCTGTTACCATTACTGTTTCTTATTTGTGTATCCAGAGATACAACAAAGAAATGACAGCACTAAAATGAAGTGCACAGACACTTAGTCAGACTGAGTATATTGCTTTAAAGGAGACAAAGTCCTGGATGTGGGTTTTGATTTCAGTATTAACAATTTTCAATTATAAAATTAAGGGGACAGTGAGGATTATGAGTTTAGGAAGCTGTATTTTGTACGGCTAATTTCCTTCAAAATCAGAGACCTCCTAGAGGAAAAAGTGTGAATCAGATGTAAAATGATATAATATTAATAAAGATGTAGTATCAGTAATTTGCAAATAAAATTATGTAATATCAGTAACTATATATATGATTCAATTCTTTATCAAGTACTTACAAAATGACCTACCTTTTTTATTTTTTTCAGAATAGAAAAACAAGGGAATTTCCATCTCCATAGATTCTAGACATGTTATTTAATTTCATATTACTATTTTTTAACATAGAGCTACTCTTAGATTCGATGAATCCTTTCACCTCATTGATAGTCTAATCATCAATCCAGGCATTATATCCTGTTACATTTTGTAAGGAATAAGAGTGTTAAAATGTATTACATAACATTTTAATTAATATTTCAGTCTTTGGGGTATAATAAAATCTCTGTTGTGTTTCTGTATATGTTCTGTTTGAAGGCATAGTAATGAAGTGTTTTTATTTTCACTCCAGAAGCTTCAGAGTTAAAACTCAATCATTTTTGGTGGGCTGGGGGCAAGAGCAGGGCAGGTTAAGAATAAGATGTCATAAAGTGGAGTTTGTAGCTGAAAAAACTGCAAGGTTTAATAATGTACAAAATGTGGTGATGCTTTCTAGTAAGTAGGCTGAAGAAAGACTGGATGTGCACAGAACCACATATTAAAGGACCAAAAAGGAATAACTTTGTGCCAAATGGAGTCTCTACTTAGGCACATGTTTCATCAGCTGCAAAGGAATTAATTTGTACATAATGATTTTGATGTAGCTATTTCCAGTTATACCTGTTGCTTTGCAACTGCGTTTAATTACATACTCATTCTGGAGAATTCAAGAGTCTAACAATCAGATTTCCAGAAGAAACCTGATAGAAATCTGCACAAGACAAAATGGAAGTGCAACTTGTGGGCTCAACTTTCAGTCATAAGTGAGGTGGAGAGGCTTTTCATAAGCCCATAAAGTAAATGCTTCTCCTAGGAACAAGTACCAAATACTCTTACACAGCCCTACACTGAAAGTCTATGATGACCTCAAGTTCATGTTAACATCACGTTGAATTTAATGTGACTTAGAGAGAGCACTGTCCAAAATACAGAGAAAGGAACTGTATATCCAGGAGGATTTTGTTTGGTTTGGTTTGTGGGTTTGGTTGTTGTTTTTTTTTTTTTTTTTTTTTTTTTTTTTTTTTCT
>VZRU01006265.1:766219-798632 GCA_013398155.1 Pedionomus torquatus
CAGTAAAAACTTGTTTTAAAGCTGGCATAAGAACTTCATTGTCATAATTCTCATGTTGAACAGTTAATCTGTGGAAAACCCATTCAAATGTTAGTATAATTTGTTTTAGGCCAACTATTGGCAGAGCTGCAAAAGACGATGGTATACTCAGTCAAGAACCCGCTGTTTCAATAAACAGGCACCATACTACTGTGATACTGTTGACTTTTGAAATACCTCCTCAAAGAAAATGTTGGATGCATGACACTGGGAGGAATCCTGGACCTGCCAAATGCTATTCCCTTCTAGACAGCCCTCTTCTTTACTCCTCTTGAAGCTTTTGCACCACTCTATCATGTATGTCCTTACTACAAAGCTGGTTGACTTTGAGGCCAGCAGAGCAGGCACCTTGCTAGCTAGTAACCCAATACTTCCAAAACACAGATCTGTTCCTGAGGTGAAAGTGCCAACTTGAAACTTCTTATAGAAATAGCAGGATGTCATAGACAAATTCAAGTCCCTTTGGTGATAATAGAAGTGATGCAACAATCAAGAAAATCTTGTTCTTACTGTGGGACCACTACTCATACTCCTGATCCTCTGAAAAGTGACTACTATTTATTTATTTATTTGTTTGTTTGTTTTGGCCTAGGAGTCATAATATCATAACACAAATCTGCATTCTTTATGCAGTCATGAAAATATAATGTGGAACAACTTTAATTCTTTAATGAGGTTTCTTCTACTGTTGTAAAACACAAAATTAGGCCTCTTCCTCCCCTTCTCCACTGAGGTTTCCTGTCATTTCCCAACTTGGGTAATCCTTGTAAGGTTAAAGGTAGGCAGATTTAATAGGTGAAGGAAATAGGAAAACAAGCCAAAAAGAGAGGAAATCACTCAAAATCTTCTGCAGGCGGACAGATGCCCAGCCATTGTCTGAACACTGCCCACCTGGAAGCCAACCCTCTACCCCACCTTTCTTTTTCCCCTATCTTTTTTATCATTAATCATTATATTATTTGCCATGGAATACTTCTTTGGTTAGTTTGGATCAATGGTCCTAGCTGTGATCACCTCCCAGTGTCTTGCTCTCCCCAGCACAGTTTAGTGTGAGCTGCATGAGCACAGTTCAGCAATAGCCCAAACACCGGTGTGGTATTAGAGTGTTTTAACCACAAATGCAAAACACAGTACTATATGGGCTACTATGAAGAAAGTTAACACCACCCAGCCATTCTCAGGACAAGAATGCAGTTTCAAATTGCATTCAAATCACCAGATCTATCTGACTGCACCAGAGGAACATACTTATGCTTCCCTCTTTTGCATTCCCAGGCCTAATGACATTTATTCCCAACTGTATTCTGGCTGTATAAACCTCATCAGAGCATGAATGTGTGAGTGCATATGTATTAGTAAATATGTATTAGGTTCTTTTCCATTAGATTGATTAGGTGACCTGCATATGAGACAGTAAAAAGTAAGATCACTCCCTTCATTAACAATTGACAGCTGTATGGGATACAGTGTTATGTGGAACCACGTGCTGTGTTGCCCTTTTTGAGTTGGCTATATGGCTGAAAGAGGTGGGTTCTGGTTAGGTGGGCTGTGAGCACTAAGGGAATAAGCTGAGAAAAAAAAACTTCAAATAGTCAGAACTAGAAGGAAGTTAAAAACTGAAAACTGAAGAATCAAAACTATTTTATCCTTAGAAAATTGCTGACAAGGCAGTGGTTTGCAGGTTTTAAAGAAACTGTCTTCAGTGGTGCACAAAACTGTGCTACAACTGAAAGGGTACCAAATCTGTTTTCTTTACCATTGTATTTAATAAAAGAATGATTTGTCTAATTCAAGCGCTTTGTTAGGAATTCAGAAAATTATTATCCTTACTGCTTTTAATAATATATTGAAATTGTTCTCAGGGTAACTAACATTCAGAAAAAATATACAGATTGACGTTGTTCTTTCTTCCACGGGGAGAAAAAAAAACAAACGAAAAACAACTATATAGGTCATAGTGCAGGAAGTAGAAGGAGTAGGAAGAAAAAGAAGATTGCCAAGTAGAAATAATTAACAGCGTCATATTGGTCTACAGAAAAAATAGAGTGGGTGAGACCTTTAATCTGGGAGAGCTGCTGAGAGAATAAAGAGAACAGGCAATGAGAAGACTGCTGGCTTTCACTGCAGTCCCGAGCTCCTTATGGAATGATTTAACTTAAATAGTAGCGGTGTGATGTCAGTTCTGTTGACATTTGCGTTCTCTCACTGATTGACTCCATTCATATCTCCATTTCACAATTTCTACAAAAAACAATGTCTCTTGTACTATCCTGTCCTTTAAGAACTGTCAGAGAAAATGAGGGGTAATTATACAATATTTAATGTTTAGCTTTCTCTAAACACAGAGTAAAATCTGTGCTGTGTTACACTCTTTTTAATTTTATAAGCTCCAGTAAGAGACATCGAAACCTGACTCTTCTTCCACTGCTGACACTGAAGTATACTGGGATTAAGTCTATTGCAAATGGTGATGATACACTGGTTTATAACTTGCATACTTGCGTGGAGAAGCAAACTTCAAAATTAATGATTTCATTATGGGTGTATACTGTAGGGAGCTCCAGATTTTTAAAACCATGTTTGGAGAAATGTTACTTTTATTCTGAAATTATTAATGTTTCAGATCCTGTGCATTGAGAGACCCACTGGTTGATTCCTCTTCACAGGAAACTTCAGAACAAGCAGCTTCTATTCACCAAAACAGCTTGAAGACATGACAGAGGGTCTGGTGGGTTTCTTTTTTTCCTTTTTTTTTTTTCATAATTGAATGCCTGAGAAACCCGGCTCACGTTTTCTGACAGATTCTGGTCCATTTAATTGCCTTAATAATATATTTTAGTGACTTAAATGGGCTGACGAAACTGCTGTCATTTAGGTTAGCACTGAGGTTAAACAAAAGCCTTTCTCCTCAATCCTTTTCAGTGTCTTCTGTTATGCCACAGAAAGAGTTGCTTTGGGCTGAGGACTAACTAAATCTCAGCATGCCCAGCTGAGAGCCTGCAGACTTCACCACTTTGTAATGAATGCACCAGTGGGGACCAGGAGTTACCTCAGCTTTTGTTATATCACAGCGGAGCTTTTAAATGGATGATGATTCCCAAGTGCAGCAAACCTGTCATCATTTTGGTTTCTGACCTTGCAAATTGGGAATAACTTTGTATTCATGCCACTTTCTGTTTCACCACAAAACATGCCATTTTACAGAAGCAATAATTAATTCTGTTAAGCAAGTTGAAATACATTGTCTGTTGTAGTTACTTGCATACGACCAATCCAGTTAATTTTTTTTTTTTTTTTTTTTTTGTGGTAGGCATTACAAGCTAATTCTTACCAGAAGTGCAACTTTGATGTTTAGGTCTTGCAGCCTTTATGGGTTTATTAATTTTGGGGGCGTGGGTTTTTTTTAACTTTTTTATTTCTCTGTCCACACATTTTCATCTCTAGGGCATGCTTTCTCACACTGATCTTTTTTTATTGTTAAATGAATTTTCTTTCTACAATGCCTTTGATCTTGCCATTATGCATAGAGAAGGCTTTGTAGGATTGATAATATGAAGGTAAGAACTAATTCAAGTTTCTTTTGAGGTAATGCTTTTCTTGCTCCTATGTCTATTATGGCTTTGATTCTTTTTTAAGAGCATTAATAAATGACAAATATAATAATAGTCCTTTCAATACCAGCAGGACATTTGGTAAAATCTAACGCTCTTCATCACAGGGAGGGCATCTGGTTACTTTTAAATTTTACGTTGACAACTCTTGCCATATGCTGGCAAACACAATATGTGATGAGTATTCACTAGAATTTTTGCATTTTGTGTCATACAGCTACAACTTTAATAAATAAAACAGAAATTTGGGGGTAGTTCCAGGGAAAGGCAAAAGCATTCTAATGATGTAGTTAAAGTGTAATTAAAATCTCTAATGAGATTTGGGGTTTACATTCAGGGGAGATGACAGTAGGATGCTGCTGACATTGTCTGTAACACTGTTATGTGGCAACCAGGTTTTATAGGAAGTATCTTTATAAAAGTATCTATGCAAATATCAGTGACTGAGCTAATTACTGCATAAACAAAATGAAGTTTTCCTTATTTCTATTATCAAAGCTGCCTAAGATGACTATTGATTTTTAACTACCTGAATGTTAATATTCTCTGTGTTGACCACTGGGGATTGTCCTGATTGCTGGGTTTATTAATTGCTATAATTGTTATCACTGGTAAACAAACTGATAAAAGGATTTTTTTTTTTCATTTAGAAACAAAACATATATTAATAATCCTTAGCCTCAGATAAAAATTTCCTTAATATAAATAAGGATCTATGGTTACAAAACTTCATAATAATTATTTTTAAATATTTCAAAACAATGGTAAGATGTTATAAAACAAGCTCTAATAATTAAACTTTTTGTAGTACTTTGATACTCTGCCATTCTCTTTGCTTTTATCCTTTTATGAATTCATGGTTACCTCTTCCTGAATTAATAGAAAATAATTCTGATTATTTAGTCTTTTATGGCCTAATTTCAGTTACTATGTTATTTCATATTCCTTCAAGATGGCATGATTTAATACATATACTTCTACACAAAATATATCCCCACAAACCACAGGCAATAAAATTTCATCAGATAATGAAACTGTGTTAAACAACTAATCACTACAAATAATTCAACTGATTACTTGGAGAGTCTACAATCAAAACCAGAAATATTTTCCTCCAAGAGCTTGAGACTTGATTTTTCTGTTTTGTTCTATGCCATTTTTAACTTCTAGTAATGGTAAAGAATCACTTTAAAATGCCTGTATTTCTAAAATGAGTGCAGACAGAATTTAAAAGGCCCAGCATACTTATTAAATTTTACCATTAATTTAGTATTAGCCTAAATATTCATTCTTGTTAACTCTTTTCTTATTTTGGGTTTCTGGTATGTAGTTTTTTTATGCATTTGTTACATTTTGATGAATCCTTAATCCTTATTAAAAAGGATAAAATCTACGTTCAAACATACATAAAAGAAAAAAAAAATAAATACTCAATCAGATATTATTGTAAGAAAGTAAAAGACCTTCCATTTGGACTACTGCAGCACCTAAATTTTGAGTCCAAGTAATCATTGCTTCTTATACAGAGATGACAAGGACAGACAGAATGGTAGTATGGCAAACCTGATCCCCATAAAGTTCATATCAACTGACTAATTTCATTGGATATGATGGCTAGTGTTGTTTTCAGGCAGCCCCATGAGGAAAAAAAAGGAAGGAAGAGGCAAGCCCTCTCTGGAACTTCAAAACTGTCTTTTTTATCATTCTGATAACCACAGTGGGCAGTAGCCAGAGCTGAGAGATAAGGAAATATGTGGATGGGAAGCAAATATATAAGGAAAGGGATTTCGGCACAGGTGAAGTCTGCCAAGAGTCCTAGGAATTACCTTTTTAGCTCCACTGCAGGGAAAATTAGAGTTTATGTTCACAAATTTGGTTTTTTGAACTTACCAAAGACAACAGGGAAGTCAGAGTAAAATTGGAATCAAGAATATGAAAGCCACAGGCTTTGGGTGCAGCCTCCTGTCCCCATTCTCTTGCTCTAAATGTCAGCTTCTTGCAGCTTATGTCTGTGCATGGAAGTAATTTCTACTGGCAATTCTGCTGAGATTTTACCCTTGAGAGGAACGGCTGAACAGTTCAGAAAAAAATAACCCAGAACCTTGGCACACAGTTCAGTAATTGTGTCCCTGTCTGAGTCATCAAAGGTTTGATAAGAGCGCACACAGAACACACAGGGTGGCTTTGTGCCAGGCTATAAATATACTTTAGAATCACTTAAAACCATTCAGAACCCACCACTAAGTTTTACAAGGATGGATAGCAGAACAACCCTTATTATAACATTATTTTCTCCTTGTCATAAAGTGCATAAGACAGAATATTCATATTCTTGCCTCACAAAAGCATTAGATAGTGTACTCCAGAGTGGGCAAAATTACTTTTCTCACATACGTTAGTACCTTAACTTAAATGCCTATGATAAATCACTACTACCTTTCTTCTGGCATTAATTAAAAAAATGATGAGAGGAAAGTGCAGAGAAAGGAATATTAATTTCAAGTAAAAAAATATTAAATTCAGGTAGAGATGCTGGAGAAAAGTGGAAGAGTTCTTGGATCCATTAAGTATCTGACATATTAATCACTGAAATTCTAGAGGTAATTGCCAGATAAAATTAAAGTGCTACAAGCAGTCACTTTGAACAATTTCTGCACACACTATATGAAAAAAAAAAAGGTGAAGTGTCAGCAGCTAGAAAGAATGTAGTCAATCACTGGAAAGGATGAAACAGATGAGGAATGTAATACAGATGGATTATATCCAAGATAGAATACTGAAGTAAAGGCATTGAAGTATAATTGTTAAAATAAAAAGGAATTTCCATATGAAAATGTGATAAAACTATTAAGAAAACACTCAGAACAGCTCTAGAGAAGATTGTTTTGAAAATGATAACAGAAAGATCTATTGTGTTCTTGCTTTTGTGACATAATGTTGATGTTGACCACTAAAAAGTATTAAAACTTTTTTAGCTTATGCTCATCTCATACACTATCTCCTTTTTTATTACTTTTTTATATTGCTGCATCCCATTCCTGTATGCACTGCCTGAAACCTATTATTCCATACCTCCTGTCCTGGTTTCTGGGAGGGACAGGGTTAATTCTCCCCTGGCTCTAGCAGGGGCACAGATATTCCACCCCATGAGAGCCATGCCCAGGGGTAGCAGGGAGCTGGTGGAGGAGGAGGGGTGACAGGAAGTGGGTGGTGGTGCAGGGTCGGCAACAGTCTGGGCTGCAGTGAGCGGTTGGTTTCATAATCATGTTTGTATCCTTCTCCATCCGTGCTACTGTTACATGTTTTCCTTGTTGTTTTGTTAAATAGTTTTTATCCCAAGCCACCAGTGTTGCCTTTTTCTTCCAATCCTCTCCCCACCTGCTCTGGGGTGTTAGAGTGACAGGGCTGCCACGTGGTTCTTTGTTGCCATCTGAGGCTAAACCAGGACACATCCTTAGCCTGTTCCCACCATATTGTAACTCCTAATCATGTCCAAAACCTTCTTGTCAACATTCGAAGTCCTTTCTCCTTGAGATGTGTTGGTCAGAGGACACTCTTGGGTTGTCATAACGCTATTAATAAGCCACTGCTTATTAACCACTGCTACCTTTTTCTTTCTTTTAAAAGATATGGAACGTGTCAGGGTCTTCCTAGAAGGTCACCATGACATGCCCAAGTGAAATGGGAAAGATTGTCTCTAACTTAAATCTCCAGTGAAAATATTTTTTTTTTTTAAATAGTCTAGCCAAATAAAAGGAAAAGACCTATTTGTAGAGATTCTGAGCTATAAAACAAAGAGAAATAACTTGCAATTTAAAATTTAGATTAGACATCAGGAAGAAGTTTTTAACAGTGAACACCAGTGACTAACAGAATAAATTTCCTAGATACATGCTGCAATCTAATGACTTCACTTCAATGAACAGGTGAGACTGAGCATGGTTGTGCGAACAAAGAACAGGAAAACTCTGTGGAAATTATTTACTGGATGAAATGTTCAAATTGTTTTCAGCCCAAAAGTTTAAGACTGTGATTCAGTTAAGCTCACTGAAGATAACACAAGTTTGGAAGAAAATTTAAAAAGTGAGACAAAGCTCATATTTTCTTCATGGATTTTTAAGCTTCCTTTTACACTTCTTGCATCTCTCACTAGCAGAATGAAATGATACATGTTTTATTGGAATGCCACATATGAAAGAAAAATAATGACACTAACTGGAGTGGCAGAATGAAGTTTTTAATACTCTAAATGTTATAAACCACCATTTATCTAGCTCCTGTGGAAGATATTTTGCCAAATCTATCCATGACTCAGGGTTTACTACTCAACTAAAATGACAAAATCAAAAATTTTAGATTTTAAACTTTCTATATCAGAAAATGACTTTACTTTCTAAAATTTATTCTAACAGAAGTCTCAAAGTAGTACACGGACCTCCAACCAACCACAATCAGAGTAATCTTGTAATGTATCTATTCATAGGCATTAAAATCATTTGCTGTAGAGAAAAAGTTACCCATCTGTTCACAATCTTCAACTAAAATGACTGCTCATATTTCAGCAGTCAAGTTAATAGTACTTCTATAATTTATTTAAGATTTATGGCTACCTAAACAAATCCAAATTCTATAGATTTCCTCCACATCTTACCACTGTACTACTTTTTTCTATATGTTACCCTTTTTAAAAAAATTAGATTAAAATCTAATAGAAGATAGTAAATTTATGTCTTTTTGCACATTTATGCAGCATACAGTAAAATATGGCTGTAATTCTGTTGTACTTTTACTTGCTACTTCATTAACATCCGGAGGATATTCAGAAAGTTTAATAGGTAGTTCTCAGGTTGGAAGATGAGTTTCTGAGCCTTCTACTTTAACCAAGAAGTAAAGCTTTGTTTCTGAGGTCAGAATCAGGCAAGTTCTTTTTAGATATATTCAGGCTCTAAAACTAAGATAATCTACATTTTCCTAGAAAACTTAGCTGAACTGCTCAAAAGCTTGCTTTATTTTCCTTAGCCTAGTGGTGTTAGTTTGGAGCCCAAAATAAATATAACTCAGTCACAAACTACCCTATGACATCCACTCACACAGCACTCCTGATAACCAACCTGCAAAACTCTAGAGTAAAATGCAGAAAAAAATTCAAGTCATTTTACAGACCCATAGACAGAGAGATCCTTGTTGGTGCCACATCTGAAAAAAATCAAACAGGCATGTTGTTTCTTCCAAAGTCAATGTTAATATATGCATGCAAAAGAGGAGCCAAGTTTGGAGTGGTTGGTTGCTTTTCTTCTAAAATGGGAACAATCTACAAAGAATTCACTGTTTCTGGTGAATCCCTTCACTTCTATAGAGAGATCTGCACTCATAACTGTGGAATACAAATCAATAAATCATTGGATTCCATAGGAAGAATGACTTTCAAGATACATGACAAATATGGGGAGGCTGCTGCCAGCATTTTAATCCCCTTTGCATGAAATTTGGAAATACTGTGTTGATCTCTGGGCAATTTAGTTATACAAATATTAATAGCTGACATTTTTCTTCTTCATTTATCTGAGGTCAGTGATAGGGTATCTCTGCTCTCAACAGTGTCAATAAAATATTCCTTCTGATGAAATATATAAATAGGTAGGTATTATTAGCAGCTAAATTTGGTATTCCAGTGTCCAATAAGTCGTTGCTCTCCAGAGGGAACAAATGTGAAAGGTTATCCTTGTTTCTTCTCTTATCAGAACATACTGCACATGTTCAGAAAGTGTTATTTACTGTCATCAGGGTGGGGCAACATCCCTGACCATTTTCCTCTTTCCAAAGTGAGCCTAATAAGTCCAGTCCACATGATATCATATACAAAGAAAATAAAACAGCAGCAATACCAAAATATGACAGTGTAGAAAGTGGCCTGCACAGCAGATGGGGAACTGACTGACAGACCACACTGAGAGGGTGGTGAAAAATAGCTCTTTTTCAGACTTGTGGGGGGTCCTGCTTGTGAGGGGACTGCTTCTGGAACCAATGCTTTTTAATATCATCATAAGTGATATAGATGAATGGAATCAAGTGTACTCTGATGAAGTTTGCTGATGCCACCAAACTGAATGGTGAAGTAGACATTTCAGAAGCAAGAGCCAGCCTGCAGGAAGATCGTGGATAGGCTGGAAAACTGGGCTAAAAAGAATCTTAGGAAATTCAGCAAGGACACGTGTAAGGTCTTGCAGCTGGGAAAACATAATCCAAGGGTGCAGCACAGGCTGGGATCTACTCAGCAGGGGTGCAACCCTGTGGAAAGGGACCTGGGCATCCTGGTGGACAACGAGCTTAATATGGGTAAACAGTGTGCTGCTGCAGCAAAGCAAGCCAACAGGATGCTGGGCTGCATCAACAAAGACATCACCACCAGGGACAAAGAAGTCATTTTCCCACTCTACCCAGTACTTGTCGGGCCATATCTGGAATACTGTGTTCAATTTTGGTCCCCAATATGCAAAAAAGAAGTCAGCAGGCTGGAGAGGGTCCAGATAAAGGACATCAGCATGACCAAAGGAGAGGGAAGCCTGCCATATGAAAAAAGGCTGAGAGAACTGGGTTTGTTCAGCCTTGAGAAACAAAGTCTTAGGGGAGATCCCATCCCCATGTTCAGGTATTTAAAGGGTGGCCACAAAGCACGTAGAGACTCTCTTTTTACAAGGAGTCACACTGAAAAGAGGAGGGATAATGAGTACAAGTTATTCTTGGAGAGGTTCCAATTGGACACAGAAGGGCAATTTTTAACAATCAGGCATTGGAATAGTCACCTCAGGGAAGTGGTGGATTCCCCAGCACTGGATACTTTTAAGAGTCGGCTGGACAGGGTGCTGGGCCATCCTATCTGCAACATGCTTTTGACAAGAGCGGTCAGATGGAACAGATGATCCTTGAGGTCCCTTTCAAAATGGTATTTTATGATTCCACGATTTTGCTTTTTCTAGTTAAGTCTCAGTGAAATGAACCTCTCCACGTTTAGTAGTTTCCCTTTGAGAAACACTTAAGTACTGTAGCACAGTAGTACAGCAGAAAACAATACTGCTCCATTAAACCCTTATTGCATTTCATGGAATCATGGAATTGTCAGAGTTGTAAGGGACTTCTACAGATCATCTAGTCCAACTCCCCTGGTAAAGCAGGATTGTCTAGAGCACATTAGTCAGGACTGCATCCAGGTGGGTCTTGAAAATCTCCAGAGAAGGGGATTCCACAACCTCCCTGAGCAGCCTGTTCCAGTGCTCTCTCACCCTCACCTTAAAGAAGTTTTTCCTCATCTTTGAATGGAACTTCCTGTGTCTTATGCTTATGCCCCTCATCTTGTCACTGGGAACACCTGAAAAGAGTCCAGCTCCATCCTCCTTCAACCCACCCTTCAAATACTTGTAAGCATTAATAAGGTCTCCCCTCAGCTTAAAGAGTCCCAGCTCTCTCAGCCTTTCCTCATAAGGGAGATGTTCCAATCCCTTAATCATCTTTGTTGCCCTATGCTGGACTCTCCAGTAGTTCCCCGTCTCTCGAACTAGGAAGCCCAGAACTGAGTGTAGTATTCCAGTTGTGGCCTCNACCCACCCTTCAAATACTTGTAAGCATTAATAAGGTCTCCCCTCAGCTTAAAGAGTCCCAGCTCTCTCAGCCTTTCCTCATAAGGGAGATGTTCCAATCCCTTAATCATCTTTGTTGCCCTATGCTGGACTCTCCAGTAGTTCCCCGTCTCTCGAACTAGGAAGCCCAGAACTGAGTGTAGTATTCCAGTTGTGGCCTCACCAGTGCAGAGTAGAGGGGAAGAATGATCTCCCTCAACCTACTGGACACACTCTTTGCTGTGCAACCCAGTTTACAAGTGGAAAAATAAAAAGTCTAACAATGAATCTTGTTAAAGAACAATATCTGATATCCTGGTAAATGCAACACAAATATAATAAAGAAATTACAATCCTATGTCATGTAAAGGAACTTTCAGTGTATAAAGATGGTCCTCTTTTGTCATAGTACCTTGAGAGAGAACAGTTATCCAAGGGACACTTTACTATGACAAAGAAACTTTCTTTTCTGTACTTAGCTAAGACCAATATTCTTTCCTTCTCTCCTTCTTTCTGTTGATTCTTAAACTACATCAAAGGCCATTCTTTTCTGCCTTACTTTAGCAGACCTTGACCAGAATGCTGAGTACTCAGCATTATATCCAATTATAGTGTACCTTTTTTTTTCTGCTGGTGTTCGACCATGTCCTGTATTTTCTCTTGTAGCTTTCAAGAGAATACAAACATTAGATCAGCATACCCTTCCTGTATTCTCTCTGTAACTGAAGCAACATGACCATTTTCTCAGTGGATCTGTTAGGAACTGTCTCACAAATGATTTCCAGGATTTTTCTTCTAGGTCAGCAGTTTGCAAACAGTCTTTCAAATTTGATTAAAATGTTTTATTTCCCCAGGGGTCTGTAGATAATAAAAGGAAGAACATCTGTACTTAATATTCTTTTCCCTTCAGAAAATCCTTCAGAGTACATATGAAAAAACAAGAGCCTCTGCTAGTGACCAGGTACTCCAGATTCCCCTTGCTACTAAATGTTTTGAATATGAATCTCATTCTTATGTTGAAAATAACCTGAGAAGTTAGAGTTATTTGGGACATTTATAGGGTACTTAATAAATATGAAAGTAGAAGATTATCTTGCTGTTGTTTTAAGTTGTTCTTTTAAAACACTACAGTTTTCTGTTCTGAAGAGTCAAAACTAAATTAGACATAATTTTCAATTTTGATGAGCATATATTGCATGAGATAAAGCTGTACTGAATATACTGACCTTTTTCTCAATACATGCAAGGATAAAATATGGTATTAAGACACAAGTTTCAAAACCCCTGCTAAAGACAAAAGCTAAGTGATCTCAATTGACATTTTCTGAGAACAGGTCTCCAAAAAAAGAAACTGTACTCACAGGAAAAAAAAAATAAATCTAAATCTTACTTTATTTTTCTTGGTGACTGTGGTCTCAGTGTATTTCAGCCACCTCTTGCATTGAATATCACTTGCTCAAATATGAATACAGAAGCATGAAAATGAAGTATAAAAGTATGAATATAGAAGACTATGAATATCCTGAATGTCCTGAATATCAAAGACACACATGAGGCCCTATGCACCCCATGATCATGTAACTTTGAGGATTATGGCAATCTTTAATATTATCTGCAAATCAAAACCATAAGAAACTTAATTTTTCGTTTGCAAAACAAGGAAAGCTTTTGGAAAGAAAAATACCTGGATCTAAATGTGGGCTGTTTGGGGCAGGGGGAAGGAGGGTATGTGTTAGTATTTTAAAGCAGTAATGGACGGCAGCTTCACTACGGGACTAAAGAGAGTCAACAGAAGATGTTGGGGACTATTCACATTCTAAAAAAACTCCATTTTTCATTCCATTTTTGTGCAATTCACAATCCATGGACTTTAGAAAAAGACCCAAACTATCCTCAAGTAGAACGATCCTGCATATGGATAGTTCCATAGGGAATGATATGGAAACTGAGGCAGGAAAATATATCTAGATTTTGTTTTTTATTTTTGTTACCTCTATCTGTATTTTCAGATAAGCAAATCAAAAAAGGTGTTATAAAAACCTCCATGAAGTCTGGGTATTAAATAACTCTAAGATATATTGGATGCCCTTGAGAAAAACTTAAGTGGTAAACCAGAAGAGGGAGGTCCTTGAGGACACGGGAGAGCTGAAGTATATGTAGCTGAGATAAAAAGGGTGTAGTTCAGACAGCATTAATTTTATGGTCAGATGATTGGATTGGTAGTCCCATAGACAGAACAGTAAGACACAAGGTCTGTATTTCAAGTGTGCTCCTACAGGTCCAGAGCTAGAAACAGTGCCCGGCTTTTTTCAGTTTAGACAGCTGAGGGCACGCGAGGGTTGAACAGCTGGATCTCATCACAGCTATCTAATTAGGGAATTCACCCACAACTTGAATGTGGACAAACGTCTCCTCTCACCTTACATGATATTTCAATGCAGCCAGTCACAGTAGCAAAATAAAAAATCCTATTGTCCTGCTGTGAATATGAAAAGAAATACAACTATTTACATACTATAATAAAAGAACAGGAAAATAGGACTTCTCTAAAACCGAGGTGGAGCTTCTGTGATTTAGATCCTCACAAACTTATTATCCAATGTCTCCTGTTTTCAGTGTAATCAACCAGTTGAGCACAGGAACTGCTTTTCATCTTCAGCATAGGAAATATATATGCTATTCACTGAGAAACCTAGAAATAAGCACATTTGGTCAAAACTGACTTCGGGAAACTAATTTGTTTCCTTCGTGTAGTGTATTTGGCTTTGCTCCACAGATACTAATACCCACATGGTAAAACAGCTTATATTAACAAGCTGAGGTGAAATAAATTAACCCACATTCAGGACAATATTTCTGACTTCTGCAGAATACATGAATTCAAATGTTACACATTCAATCATAATAGGCCTGCCAGATTGAGACCTGTACTCCTGAATACAGTAAGAACATGACTGGACATACAATGTGGGGTTTCCTAAATAGTTTACTGTATAGTCGTAGATCTAAACTAAAATACATTGCAAAACAGTCTTCCCTCTCCCCTTGCTGTACTGTGATCAGTTCCGAAACATGGATTTTAATAGAGGTAAGAACTGAATTCCATTTACTCCTGCCTTTGCTGACATTCATGTCTTGTAATTGCACCACTAACGAATTGTCTGAGCATGTTCTGTACTCCCCAGAGCAATTCTTTTAGCCTTTCGCATATCTAGACTCAGTAACAATAATAATAAAATAACAAGCATGGCTTTCTGTCAAGTTACTTCTGATTGGGGCTGGAATCATTTATGGATGCATAACACACCTGTTTTCTTGACAAACTGAGCCTGAATAATTAAACTGGATGTTTCACCTTACCCTCATATAGTGTAGCAACATATTGGTTAGCAGATACCTGAGCACACTGCTGATGTAACACCCTATGTACTTTGACCAAAAATGCATTTTTTTTCTTTTTTTAATAGCTGAAATCACAGTGGAACAAGTAGTTATTAATGAGGGTATGTAACTAATAATATTTTTAAATGGCATTAACAAAGTGTATTTTTTGTACACCATGGTCTTGTTGAAAGTCTAGTTTTTAAGCCTAGAAAATTGTGACTGGAAAAATTCATTACGCTCACCAGGTTATCACAGAAAACTGAAAGGTGCAGTAAATGATATTGCACAGCAACATAATATCCAAGGCCAGTAATCTGAAGATACCCAGACACTGAAGGCTGATTCCTGCAATACTTAGGCTGTGTGGGCCTTCCCACCCATGTTAATATTCAGCCTTCTACATAGGTGGAGATGTTTTCAGGATGGGCAGGCACCTATCCAAGAGGTAAATAAGAAGACAGTGAAAAAATACAGAGGTAGCTAAGTGAAAAACCTGTCTTGACATCCAGCCAGTCATTTTACAGATTCAGATACCCAAGTTACAAGCCCCAGCTGCTTTTCATTACTCACTCCCCACAGGTCTGTGGGTTTTCAGATTTGTTCTTGTGGTCAAGTAATAAAGCAAGCTGAGCTCTTTACAGCTAGTTACTGTCAAAAACAGGTTTATTAGCCTAAATTGTTTAAAGTATTAGTTCTTTGGACCACAGCTAATTTTGATTAGCTAGATTCAAAGACAGAAATAGACAGGAAACCCCTTGTGCCAAATCTAGCCAACCAGTTGTGTGGAGCAGCTAGGGGAACAAAGCAGGTAGTAATCTACTTTCTGAGTGCAGTTTTGTGGAGATGATGCACTTAAGAATATACAACTGTGCCTCAAATTGTTGTTGAATTTGAGCTGCTATTGCAGCTATTTTCCCTCCTAAGACGGGTATAGTATTCAACTGACCAGGAAAAGATGCCTGTGTCCTTCTGTGAGTGAGAGAAAAAGAGGTAATTATGCAACACAGTTGTCCCTCGTCTTACTGTAAATATCTAATATGGGTCTGATTGATCTCTTTCTAGGTTTCTTTCTATTCTTACAGAGAATGCCTGGAGTTATCAGAACAGATAAAGATATCTACACTGGGGATATCTAATGATAAGGAGAGTGATCCAGACCTATGTGTAATGATATATGAGCTGCATGAGAAGCTGGATTTACAGTACTTTTGTAAGACTGATCATATCTAACATATTAATTCAGCCCTTCTGGATTTTTTTTTTTTAATCCAGTTCTTGTATAATGCAAAAGTCATAAGGACTTCTGGAAATAGAGATCTGGACCTCAAAGGTACATCTATATTAATAATTAATCTAGCTGAGTCCACATCCAGGCACTGTTCAATTTACTACTATATATGTAGTCTAAGATTCTTCTTGCCTGCTGAGCATAACATCCTATACCTCTAGTAATGGTTTTGGGATTTCTCACTTGCTTCTGAATAAAACCCTGTATTCCTGTGTGCCATGCAAACTGCATTCAGGAAGAGAGAAAGCAAATACTCTGATAAAGAATACCTTTTTGCTAGATAACTAAGAGTATTTGCCCAGGAACTGAGCTACCACACAGTTACAGTTATATTGTGCAAGGAAACATTAAAACATTTTCTCTGAAGCACTGAATCTCATTTTAAGAGTGGTACCTAACTGAAATGTCTCCTCAGGTCCAGAAGAAAGCTAGAATTTAATTTTTTTCTTTCCCAGGGCTATCAGTTGATTGTTTCCCCCATTGCCCAGCATGTTAACCCTCATTAATTCCCTTCACATGAGATTAAGGCACCAAGCACCCCATTGTGAAGCCCACTCAGAATAATTTGAGGACTTTGCAGTCTTAAACATCACAATAACTGCATTTCTTTTTCAACCTGGTTTCAAGGCCAAAAATGAGATTTATAGATTCCTCTCTGAAGGATAAAAGACCAAGAAGCAAGACAAATGCCACATGCTCTGTCAAAGTGTATTTTTATTGATTTCTCATGATGACTGAGAATGAATCTGCCCTTTGAATCCTAGGTTCACTGATTTTTCACAGGCAGGCTTTGAAAAACCCCATTTCAGGCATTTTAGATGCTTAAAATGCTATCAGACACCTGTTTTCAAAACCAACTGCCAAATTCTAAAAGGGAAAGGACATAAAAAGATGCTCTTGAGTATCCTGCTAAAAGTGGGTTAAGGTGCCTTTGCTTATCTACAGATCAGTTATTACCTTCTCTAAATTACTCTTGAAAGCTGGATGCAGATGTTTTCAGAATTTTATCCACAACATTCCTATACCTTGTATTACATGTTTTGATCATTATACATTTTTTAAAAGGTGTAAATACTACAACACTAACATTTGAAAATTCCATAGATCAGTCATATATCAGAATAGGCCAGGATCATTGAATCACAGATAAGGATTTTTCTAATTCCATAGTGACCATATTCTGACACTACCAGTCACTTGAAAATATATTAAATTTCAAATAGCCACAGAACTGTGCTATTCCAACAGTTCATTCCTATTCATTGACATTTAGGCTTCTAAATATAAAAAGGGATGAAGAATCTGTGCCTCACTTAATTCTGCAAAGCAGTACTTTAATCCTACTTCAAAAAGAGTTGTGATGGTATCAGTAAGATCACTAATATAGGAATCTCTCCCAAAATAGAATACCATGCAAGTCCACCCTTTTGAAAAAAAATGCAGATGCTTATTCACTGCTGTGACATTGTGAACATGAAAAGGCACTGTGGATGGTTGCTACTGTAATACAAAACTGTACTCTAAATTTTAAATAGATTCTTAATTGATACCTAGTATTAAAACCATGCTAAATCATGAAAATAAAAATGACTGGAAAACAAGGTCCAAAACCAGTCTTTGCTTTCTTTTTTTTGACTGCCAAATGCAATAGGAATGATGGCCAGTTTTTCAATTTCTTCCCAGCTGTGCAACACTCTTAGACTTCTAAATTAGACCCTTTTTGGCAAATCAATAACCATTTACATTTGGAAAACAGTAGTCCTCATCAAAAGAGGCCAGGTTGTGGGAAAGTAATTACACTTAATGTGGAAGAGAAAAAGAAACCAAATCATTCAAAGAAAGATGCATTAATGAATCCATTTTCCACAGCTTTGCAGATGAGGGGAAAAATAACTTGGCTCAATATAACACTATAATAAACATTTGTATCATGAAACAGACAGGAACTTAGTTGTTCTAACTTGAACCTAGCAAAAGGTTTGATGTTATTCATTAAAAATAAGGATAAACAGTTCAGGCCTCTGATCCCTGGAAGCACGGAAAGCATTTGGCTTCATTGGTCTCTCTAGAATCTGGAGAGATCCTTATTGAATCACTGTCAAATGGGAACAGTAAATGTTTACTGATTTCCAGCTATGGTATAATATTTTGCTTCCAAGTTTTTCTACCCAAAATGTTGAATTCTCTAGCACTAACACTTAGTCTTTCAAAAATGTGGTGGGGTTGTTTTTTTGTTTTTTTTTTTTGACTTAAATTGCAAGACTATAAATATGGCATCAACACCTAGGAATGTCACCAAAATAACACTTAACCATTACAGAAGGTTCTTTTTACTTTACTAAATGTACACAGCTATTCACATTTCCATGTCAAACTATAAATCAATGGAAGCATATTCTAACACACTACATTATGTTGATTACCTACAGAAAGGAATTTTTGAGTCATTAACAAAACTTATTTTAACCTCTGAAGTCTAATTCTAGCTATAATGACAGATGTATATTTGTATCTTGAAGCTTCAGGTGAGTTTACATGAATAAAATGATCACAGTCACACTGCTGACTGGTACTTATAGAGGGTTTTATATCCCTTTTTTCTAGTGTCAAAAATAAATGAAAAATGAAAATGGCTTTCTGATGAGTGGAGTTTTATTTTCTTAGCTTCTTACTATCTGCACACATCATTTGACAGACAACAAATCACAATATTTGGTACGTTTCAGAATAACAAGTACACAACAATGAAAATAAAAACAGGTTTACTAACCCAATTATTCTCATAAAATGTCCTCCAGCTATATTTTGAGTATGAATAATCATATTAAAAACTGTACAGTAAGTATCTTCAAAAGAAACACTGATTAGGAATAAATTGAATAAAGCTTCCCTAGAGTTTAGATTTATGTTTCTTCTCTTGGATTATTTATGAAACAAAATACTCAAGGAAAGAGCATTCATGTAAATAAATTACTGAACAATGTATGGGACTTTCATATTCCTTTCTCCATGAGATCTGCATGGTAAATTTCCATATGCCATTTTATTAATGTCTGGTAGGAAACAAAAACATCTACTGAAGTAGTCAAATTGCACAGCAATGACACTTTAGTTTATCCATGTTTAATGATAATAATATACAAAGTAGTATGATTTTATTAATTCATTACTTAAAATAAAAACTCTTAGCTATAACAATTTTTGGAGTGAAGCAGCAGATCAAAAAGTGCAAGCCCTATGATTTCATAAGATATTCGGGAGAAATACAAAGAGCACAAAGATGTTCTTTTCACATCCTCATGAGCCAACTTATGCTGTCATTTCCAGCTGTAATTGTTCAATGTGGAAAAACAACAGCTTTTGGATAACACAGACCTATACAAGATGGCAACATTATTTCCACTTATCACCTCTATAATAAGTGTGTGGGTGTGGGAATGGTTATGAGCAGTTTTTCTTCTATTTTTAAGTTTTCTTAATTTAAAAAGTAACCACTGATTGAGTCTCCAGTTCATAGAGGAACTGGAGGCTCTTTGAATTGAAAAAAAAAAACGAACGTGAACAGACCATCCAAATCCTGGTATCTCACCCCACCACTCTGAACTGTGCAAACAAAACAAAAAAAGTCAATTTGAGTTACAAAAAATTTTGTAAAAATTTTTTCAAATGGAAAAATGCAAGACACATAAAGCTCTTAACAAAAGCCTTACAAAGTTCTTTTCCTTTTAAATACCTATAAGACACCTTTCAGAGGTGTTTATCTGGCAGATTGAGATATAATTTTCTAAAATTGAATTTATCTCTTACAATAGCTTCCTGTTCTACTGCTGATAAACATATAGATACTGCATTGCCATAGCTTAGCCAGTCTCTACATTGACATACTTACATCAATAGCAACATTTATAACCACTACACTGGTCTGAGCCTACCAAATATAGTGTCATTTGCTTTGTTATACAGTTAAACTATACCTACTTAATTTATCATTATCCCTGAGCTATGGAAGTTGCACCAAATTGCAGTCTGTCTTGTCAGGTATCTCCATGCAGCATCTTCCAGCCATAGTTTTTTCTGTCCACTTTTTCTACCCACTTTTCCTGTCTGCTTTTCACATATATAATTATTGTAGCAAGCAGAAACTGGTGCTAGGGAAAAAACACTTTGCACAGATCACCATTTAAGACCTCACTCCCACCTCATTCCCGTGGCCTCATGACTTACTTTTACCTCCAGTGCAGTGTAATGAAAAAGCAAAGTTTGGTTTTCCCCTAAATATACAGGTTAAGTTTCACCAGAACTGGCTGCTCTTTTCGGTTTTTTAACAGCATCATATAAGTGGGGTACAAAACCAGTACTGGTGAACTGAATTCTCCCAACTGTATACTTCAGTCTCTAAGGATGTCAGTCAAGAATCTTTCATGAGGTTTGAATTCTCAAGCATACAAAATTTTCTGCTGACAAAAAGCCTATGTCAACAACCTTTAGCAGCTGCATTGCTATAGCTTTTAGTAACTTTCCTGCTTTGTACTACTTTTAGTGTTAAATAATTTCCATTTCAAAAGGGAAATAAATCTCTATACTGTACTATTCCTTGCAGGAGGTATAGTATTTTACAAGTAACTGTGCACCACAAACCCTCTTGAGATATATTATTTATAGTTTAAAACAATACTGCTGTTAAATGGTGCTTTCTAACACTAAGAGAGGATTTTCAGATGACAAACTCTACAGCTAAGATGTGTTTGTCCTTAGTAAACGCTGTTGCTCTTAAAAGCTGTTGCTAATATTAATACACAGCACTGAAAAACTTGTGTAGTCGCCAATCCTTTTAACTTTAGTACCTTTCCCTGGTTTGGTATTTCAGAGAATTGAGTTTCTATTAACAACATTTAAATGGAAAAATTCTAAAATCTCTTAACATAAAATCTGTTATTTGAAGGACTGTAAGAGTCACCTATTATGTACTACTATCTGTATAAACACTAGCATCTGTTACCATTTTTGGTTGGTTTTGGTTTTTTCCCAAAATCATATGGTTTCAGGAACCATACTTTTGTCTCAGTTGAGAGAAATGCTTTTAAAAATACCTTTAAAAGAACAGACTATCTTAAAAAACATGGGTGAAATATCCTTAATTGGAGCACATTTGGTAAAACTTCTCGGCTAAGTGACCTAAACAATGAAAATATTTTCTTCTTAACTTCTTAATACTAACTTAACCTTTCTGCTGACATTTGTTGTTTTCACATCAATGCAATTTCAAATTCAACAACCTTCTATGGACATAAAGAGCAACAGATTCATGCATAGAAAAGAAAAGAATTAAAAGCTAAATGGGATGGAACAAGAAAAAACATGGTTGACTTGAGTTTTTTTAGTATTCTGCTTTAATGGGTACCTCAGACTGCTTCCCCAAAATCTCTCTCATAACTAGAATCCTGTCACTTCTGACACTCTGTAAAACACTGTAAAAACAGTTCCTGAATATGTTAAAGGAGTTGCAGATCTGTCATGACTTGGCATATGTAAGTACATTGTCACCTCAGCCATAATAAATTAACTAAATTTATCTAACATAAACAATTCACAAGACACAAAATTATAATCTTAACTCAAAATCAGGCATAATTGCAAACCATTCCTGTTAACTGGCTGTTCAAATTAAGTCTTTCTCACTCTGTTTGAATTGTATTTCTGATAGTTACTGTATTGTTTCATCGGCATGCTTTGCGCTAAAAATGGGTTGGATATTTAAACTGCATCGTGGTGGCATAAATATAGCCACAAGATTCATTTTCTTGATGGATCTAGTTAATTCCTAGTGCTGAAGCAGTTCTGAAAAACAGCAGTATAAACGTTTCTCCTGGGTACAAATACTGAGACCACCCTTTGTTTTGGAACACCATGTTCAAGCTACATGTATCAAACATATTTTCCTTTATCTTTTTTTCTCTATATAACTCATAATAAATATGATTATTAAATATGAAAGCTAATATTACAATCCTGCAAAGAAAAATTAAACACAAAAATAAATACATTATCCATAACTGTAGCCTAATGTAATTGATTATAAGAATGAATTTGATATGTATTTCTCTTCCATCAGCTTGGAAAATTAGGGAGCTTTCAGGTGACATTTAGTGTTTTGGTAGAAGCTGCTTTGATTGTGCTCTTTGTTTCTTCCAGATGTATCAAATGAGAGAATTTGCTTATGTCTCATGACCTGGTTCACCACCTTCAAAATTCTTTCATGTATAAGCAGGCTCATGATATTAACATATATTTTTAAATAACACTTTTATAAAGTTTTCTTTCTTTTAAGTGTTTTTAAACCATATTTAGTAGTTCATCACAATTAAGGGGAGTAAACACTTATCACCGTCTTTTTATAGACAGAAGTCAGGCAGCACTTTAATAAGTCCCCGTATTAAAAGAGGATGGTGACCTTGTGTACTGATTTTGGCTGATATAGAGTTAATTTTCTTTACAATAACTTGTATGGGGCCATGCTTTGGATTTGTGACCAAAGCACTGTTGATAATACTCTTTTGGTTTAATCTATGGCCGTGCAATGCTCACACAGCGTTAAGGCCATTTTTGTTTCTTATACTGCCCCACCAGCAAGTAGGCTGGAGGTGCACAAGTAGCTGGGAGGGGCACAGCTGGGACAGCTGACCCCAAATGTCAAAAGGGATATCCCACACCATCATCCATAGTCAGAAATAAAGGCTGAGGGAAAGAAGGAGGAAGGGAGAAAATAAGGGTTGTGGCATTTGTCTTCCCAAGTAACAGTTATGCATGATGGAGCCCCACTTTCCCTGGAGATGTGTGAACACCTGCTGGCCAACAAATGAATTCCTGAATTTGCATTGCTTGTGCACACAGCAGGAGGGAGGGAGCAACTGTGTAGGGCTCAACTGCCTACTGGTGTCAAACCACAAACCCTTAGCACTTCACTTCTGATGACTGAATCTGCTGGACATTACATTTGTTGTCTTTCTAAGTGCCATTATTACTTTTCTATTTTCAATACCTTTTGTAATGTAATCTGAAAAAAATAGTTCTTAAATTTCATACCAGGAAATAAATAAAATATATGTCTTAAGAACAATTACATGGTCCATCTTTGGCAGTGTAGTATTATCAGATAGATTCCTGTAATTATTCCAGGGTCTTTAACAGAAAACAAAGATGTGTTATTCCTTTCCCAAAGTGATTTTGCATCATTGGTAATCATAAAATCACACATAATAATATGAAATATTAGGCAGAATCACACACAGAATATAAATTCTTAGTATTTTGATAGTCTGCATTCAAAGCAAATACTCTAGTGTTGCCAGTAGGAGTTATACATAAGAAAACACTATATGAAGGTACAAATCCTACATTATGCAAGTGAATTGCAGTAACTGTCTTTTAACAAGGAGTTCTTGATATTGATCCCCTGAGCACCTGTCAGTCCAGCTGCGTGTGTCATCTGAGTGACATTTTGTCTTCATTGGCAACCTGAATACTTTTGGCCCTGCCTTGGCAAATGAAATAATGGAAAATACTCCTTTTGGAAAGCTGATTTCCTTAAAATATACACATTTGTGGCCCACTACTTGTGTACCACATCTGTGCTGTATTGTATGAGTCCCTTCAGTGAAGTCAGCAAACGCCTCCTTGTCTCCAAAAATGGTTCCAGTGGCTGTCCTATCCTGAATACCAAGAAAGGACTGAACATCCAGTTCTAGGTAGTAAAACTTTTCATTGGTAGCACTTAATCAAATTTAGACACTGAAAAAAGATAAGCCTTTCTTTTATAGCTATCTTCTATATGATGACTTGCCAGCAGATTCATCTGATCTGAAGTTCTTAACTGAAATTTCTAATAGTGAAGCCTCCTTGTTCTAGTTTGCCTCTGTATCAACTACATGCAGTACTGAACTGGAGAGAGGAAACTGAAATGATGTCTCAAAACCACTGTTTGCAGTGCATTCAGTACACTGGGCATGACACTGTGAACTCGACGAAACTGCACACATTTGATGCACAGTCAGCAGTAACTAAGGAGAGGTGAAGATTGGGAAGACTGCTCAAAAACATTTTAATCAGCTCATATCTTGAACTCTTGTGGATTTTGGAAACAGATACGCCAATCCCGCAATAAGTGCTCATTGTACATATGAAAAATAAGAATATCCCAAAGATGGAAGCAGGGGAGGGAAGGATATTTCAAAGACTTAATTTTTTTATGACTTCTGATCCAGTAAGACAGCTAAACATTTGATGTAGTTTTTGGAGTTACCTGAGTTTTTAATGCTAACAAATGCTTGAATTGTTTCTTGTCATCACATTTCATTGGAAGGGACCTTCAGAGATCATCTAGTCCAACCCCCCCTGCCAAAGCACGTTCGCCTAGAGCAGGCTGGACAGAAACACATGCAGGCTATTGTGAATATCTCCAAAGAAGGAGACTCCACATTCTTTCTGAGCAGCATGTTCCAGTGCTCTGGCACGCTCAAAGTAAAGAAGTTTTTTCCTCATGTTGAGACAGAACTTCCTGTGTTCCAGCTTGTGTCCATTGCCTATTGTCCTGTCACCAGGCTCCATGGAGAAGAGTCTGACCCCAGCCTCTTGACACCTGTCCTTTAGATACTTATAAGCATTGATAAGATCCCCACTCAATCTTCTCCAGGCTAAACAGACCCACGTCTCTCAACCTTTTCTCATGAGAGGTGCTCCATTCCCTCTGCTGGACTCTTTACAGTAGTTCCCTGTCCTCCTTAAACTAGGGAGCCCAGTACTCCAGATGCAGTCTCACCAGGGCAGAGTGGGAAAATTACTTCCCTTGTATCGTGGGCAGAGTGATTGACTTCACTAGTAAGAGAGAAGTAATAAACTATTTATTAAGATGAAACATTTAACAAAGTAGTAGTAAATGCGACAGTGTTTTACGAGGGTCGATGCCAAGGTGCACTTGTGTATTTACTGCACAGAGGACAGGGTCAGACAAACTGTCAGGGAGACNAATTGATCTATAGACATATTATCATGGGAACAAAGTATCTAGGTCCCCAGTTCAGACAGTGTTTTGGCTGTGTTACCAGTCATCCCCCAAAGTCCGGGTACAACTTATCGCATCCGATGTTCTGATGGCCAAGGCCTAAGCACAGGGTGGGAGGGGAAGGAGGGAAGAACAGGGAGAGCGTACCGCCACACCTTGGCTTGTTGGCTTATTTTAATACACCCCAGAAGACCATTAGCCTTCTTGGCCACAAGGACACATTCTTGGCTCAACTTGTTATCCCACAGGACCTCCAGGTCACTTCTACGAAGAGCTGCTTTCCAGAAGGTCAACCCCTAAACTGTAGTGGTGTATGGAATTATTCCTCCCCAGGTGCAGGATTCTACACTTGCCCTTGTTGAATTTCATCAGGTTCCTCATATCTAATATCTACTACTTCCCCATATCATGGTATCTACTACTTCTGCCTCTACCCTTGGATAACAATCTGTAACAATAATACCCACTTTCCTCTCTCATTTCTTTCCTCTAGATAGCTCTGAGCTAGCATCTCATATATTCACAACTGCTTTCTGTATTTATTTTGTAGGCCTCTTGTGTCAATGACATATTTTAGCATATTTCTGTAACACTTAGTGTAACAGAATCCTGGAAATTTCAAAGAAAATATAAAGAAATATTTTGTCTTGATCTCTCTGGTCAGTACCCTTGATACAGTGATTTCTGTGAGTTTTGAGCTGGAATTGGGTCCATTAGATTCAATTTACAGATCAACTTAAAGAGAAATAGCAACTGCGAGGAGGTCTGACTAGATGACCTCTGGAGGTCCCTTCCAGGCTGGATGATTCTATATATTCACATGTAGTAATTCGGAGGAATATTTTTTTAGGGATTTACTATATCTTTCTAAGGAAGCCCCTTCTGATAATATTTACATACTATTAAAAAAATGCAACTGAGTATTTTTGTTGTGACTAGTGTGACATTTGTAAATTCTTGCTGTCACAAAGCATAGCTGCAAGCAATCCCCACATACATACATTAGTATTTGTATGAATTGACATAATAGCTCTCACTCACTTTCTGCTTCAGTTTGCATTATTTTTTCCCCAGACAAATGTAAAAATATTGATTGCTACAGTCATTTTTAGAGTATTGTACTACTTTGTATTCTTAGTTAACATGTTGGTATGTAATGAGCCATGCAGGAAAACAAATATCCTCATCACAACCTTGTTTAAGTCTAATTTCCTCTTGAACAGTTTGAGGAAAATCCTTAGCTGGTGTAACTATTGTAATTGCACTGAACTCAGCACATGTCCTTTCAGTTATAAATATATTGAATCTCCAGATTCACCTACCTGTGTGATTTTACTGAGTATTGTCTTAGCTGTTTGAAGAAGAAGCATTTGAGTCACATGATCTAAACTTAAAAAGAAAATTTAAAAAGGTTAAAAATAAACACAATCTAATAGTTCCCCAAACTGGTGCTTCTTAATTCCCATTTTAACAATTCTGAAACCCAAATGCTAAAATTTACTGTGTCTCATTGAAATGCTTGCTGTAAATAATGGTTTTGGTTTATTTTATTTTTGCACAAAGATAGCATTTACTTTTAAAATAATTTTAAGTATATTCAGAAATAAACTGTGCCCATGAAGCACAGTTTATTGTAATAACAACATTAATAATGGTCTATCTTAAGGTTCAACCTAAAAGACTCTTCCTTAGTTGGGAACTGGCAGTTGTTTTTTGTCAGCCTATTACAGTAACAAGGGTCCTACACTGTTAATTTGCTGGCACAAACTCTGACACACCCACCTGTTCCCCTCTGAGGCCATTGAAAAGTGGTACTGGAATGAGTGCAGAGCCACTTTTTTGTTTGGTTCTTTGACAGCAGATATATCCACACCACTTATAGAATCACAGCAGATATATCTACCCCACTTATAGAATCATAGAATGGTTAGAGTTGGAAGGGACCTTGAAGATCATTGAGTTCCAACAACCCTGCCATGGGCAGGGCCACCTCTCACTAGAGAAGGCTGCTCAAAGCCCCATCAAGCCTGGCCTTAAACACCTCCAAGGATGGGGCATCCACAGCTTCTCTGGGCAACCTGTTCCAGTGCCTCACCACCCTCACAGGAAAGAATTTCTTCCTAATATTCAATCTAAATCTCCCCTCTTCCAGTTTAAAACCATTACCCCTTGTCCTATCACTACACTTCCTGACAAAGAGTCCCTCTCCTGCTCTCCTGTAGGCTCCCTTCAGATACTAGAAGGCTGCTAGAAGGTCTCCCCGGAGCCTTCTCTTCTCCAGGCTGAACAGCCCCCAGCTCTCTCAGCCCGTCCTCATAGGAGAGCTGCTGCATCCCTATAATCATCTTTGTGGCCCTCCGCTGGACCCGTTCCAACAGTTCTATGTCCTTTCTATGTTAGTTACTCCAGAGCTGGACACAGGACTCCAGGTGGGGTCTCACGAGTGCAGAGTAGAGGGGCAGAATCACCCCCCGTGACCTGCTGGTCATGCTTCTTTTGATGCAGCCCAGGATATGATTGGCTTTCTGGGCTTTCAGTGCACACTGCTGGCAGCCAACTCTTTTCCAACTCTTTGAAATGCTTCCCATAGAACTCTTAATATAACTGCTAACATAAGCACATAGACAGGCAACTGCAGGGTAAAACAGTAGATAAACTTGAGAAAAGCCTCTGATAGAGCAGATTTTTTACTGTTTTAAAGGAGTGTGACTGAAAATGGAATGCTACCCAAGATCTCTTTCTTGCAACACTTCATGCTAAATCAATCTTATGGCTCTGTGTGCATTAAGTAGACAGCTAACAGTAAAGTAACTATAGAAAACCATAGAGTTGTTCCAGGCCCGCTCCTGCAAACGAAGACATACACAGAACTTTATATGAGAGCTAGTTTTCCTACAGAGGTAAGCAAAATAATGTAGAAAATGAATTTACTCGTGTGCATGTCTGCAGGACTTTCATTTTGTAACTTCTGAAGTCATGAAGCAATAAAATCAAAGCCACTGAAATAGACTGATTTGCCTTATAATGCAGGAGACAGTAGCTGAGAATAGCGACTGCCACAGCGTAAGTGAAGTATAGGATAAAGGTCTGTTGAGTGGAGCATTCTGTTTCTGGCTCTCAGTTGTTCTGGCAGAGGTCATCTCCTTGGTGACAGAGAGATTAGTTGCTCCTGGCAAGGGGATTTACAAATGTTTATGTACAGAATGTTCTATGGCTCTGTTGTATAACTGTAGATTACTAGTAGTCATGTTTTTTGGCAAAACTATGTTGGTTATTGGGTAATCATTACTTTCATCTAGTGACAGGAATGCACTGTCCGGTTTGAACTGCTGGCAGGCAGGCATGTGATGGGTGAAGCAGAGGTCAGGCATGGCATGCAACATGAATGGTGAGATGAAGCCAGCATTTTCTCAGTGTCATTCTTTATGATTTTGACCCAGAGACCTCAGTGTGGGTGGACTGTCATCCAGGACGTACATCATGAACCACTTTATTCTCACAGGGAAAGACTTCAAGAATATGTTTATCTCAAGGCAGATCAGGCCAAAGGTCTTTCACCCTTTCTTTTGCAAGTACCAGCTTTTCTCTGTAATTCACTGCCTCATCCTACATGTGCCAGCCAAAGAGCAAAAGGGCTGACTCTCTCTTCTGATGCTGTAATGTTTCTCTAGCCCCGTCATTAAGAAGTGCTTGAGAGTACACAGCACTGGCAATATTATGACAAATTCTATACCTGGAGAAGCAAACTAAATGCTGAGCTCTTGTTAACCTCACAGTCTTCCTTTTTGTACCTACTCTGTAATTTTCTTATGTGTTTGTAATGTACTCTTTAACTATAAATTTTGACAAGATGGATTGTATTCCTCAAGAAATGATGGCTGGCAAATAAGAACTCTACTTTCCATTTGCCATACAGTGAACAGCATTTGATGAATCAAAATTCTATTTCACTGGCTAAAATAACATGCCATTAAAAAAAAAAAATTAAAAGCTCTACTAAACTGTGATAAATAAATCTTATTTCAATTAACAATAACAGCTGTAGTAAGCTTTGCTAATTTCAGAAGTAAAGTTGTCTTTTATAAATGACAAATACTTGGCATGGAGAAAAACCCTGAGTGAAATCTAGAAGATACTTGACTTCAACAACTTTTCTTCAGCCAGCAGAATAAACTCCATTTAACTAGCTCTCAGAAATTAAATAGCACAACACAAAGAAGAAAACTTAATTCAGATCATATAAGTATAGTTTCTAAAAAAATGGCATAAAAGAGAATAGTCCCAAAGCATGCAATAGAAACTATTAAATTTGTAGATTAATAGTTAAGACTAGAAAAGAACAGAATGAGTAAGAATGGTAACTGGCATATTTATAAAATACTCACCATCAGTCCACTGAAAAGTAATAAATGCTTTTTAAGAATCCAGATGTGAAAGTTAAAAAGAAAAAAAATTAAAAACAAGGTTGTTAAAAAAGCCTTGGTTTTAAATGGCAGAAGACAGTCTCTTTAGCTTTAATGCTGCCCTTCAGAATGTTGTTCAGTAGTACTTTCTGTCTGTGTATCACCACTGCATATGGAGAATAGACATGCAGTGAGAAAATACTATGAGCATTCTTGCTACTATTTCTTGCTACTTCTTGCTCACTAATTTCTCATGAAGGGTTAATTAAAATAATCCATACTCTGGTTACTTCTAGTCACCCTTTAAAAAACAAAAACAAAAACAAACCAACAAAACAAACAAACAAACAAACAAACAAACAAACAAAAATATAAAGAAACAACGAAAACCAAATTGGCAGCCAGGACATTTTCTTTTTTCCACTGAAGTATGTAGTTTCTTCTTCTTCAGAAAGCATCTACTAATGTCCACTGATGGAAGGATATTATCCTGAGTCAAGAACAGCCACTCTATCCATTTTGAAAACAGTTGCATCGCAGCCTTGAAAAACTATGAAGGGAGCATTATACTCCTAGAAAACCTAGCTGCTTGCATTTATCAGCAGTCTTGTACTTTAAGATCTAGTGGTCTCGCAAATGAATGCTGTTATATGTAATTGAACTGAAATTAAAGGGTCTATTTGCAGAAGGATTACCTACAAAACACTTCATAAGATTAGGGCCTGACACTTATTTCATAGGTATTTGCAGTAAAAAAACATGCAAAAGAAGAAAAGAATATCTATTTAGTACTTATCTTAATGTTAGGAATACTGAGAAAAAGTTACATGATATATATTCTATTTCCTGACAAACCAGTCATCCTTCTGTAAAAAAGTCACAAGATTGTCTTCCAAAACCAATGACAGTACTCTTAACTAATTCAGAAGACCTGGTAATACACTTGTATATAAAAAAAAATCTGTTTTGGAGACTAAAATTAATCTTTGGTATTGGTTACAGGGTTGTTTTTTTTAAAGGTCTATTTATAATTCCAATTCTTTTAAGCAATATGAAAATTTGAACATATAATGATGAAAGCTTTTTATCCTTTGTAGCAGACACTCAAACTTGGTGTTCAAGATCTCTTGAAATTCTGTTGTCATAGATAGCAAATTTGAAAAACATTCACTGTGTACGAGCATTCTTAATGCCATTTTATTGGATTTTTATTTAACATTACAACATATTGCACAAAGCTTAAAAAAACTTACAAAACACTTTTTAAATGCATAGAAGTTACAAACCAGTAAGATTTCTTGATTTCTAGCTCAGCACTCATCTTTGTACTGCTTTTTACATTGCAAGACCAGTAATTGGATAATATGTAGAAACAGAGGGCAACATATGCAATGAAATGAGAAAAATGATTTAGTTTTCATATAAAATTGCACATTATCCAGTATCTTCAGCCAACATACTGATAACCTTGTCTCTAAATGCTCTTAGGCCGCTTCCTATTAACTCCTGGTAAGCATTTATCAGACACAGTCCATTGTAGCTAATTCCTGTTATTGATCTCCCCTGCTGTGTTTTTAATCCTTTGCAATGCATTAAATTCCTTTTATCTGTACATGTACAAGAGCCCTTTCAATTAATTTAGTTGCTACCATTGCAATAGCATGTCTGATATTGATGTAAAATAGACAGTAGTCAAAGAAAACATAGTCAATATACAGGATAGCTTAGTATGACAGCCTTTTTACCATTTCCAATTATTTCAGTAGATGAATACTTACTGCTTTATTTCTCATTGTTGTCTGTATAATATTTTGATGCTTGAAATTAAAATAAATTATTAAAACATATACCTGGTTAACTGCTGCCTTTAGACTCTGGAGTTCTCTCTTTTTTTCTGTTTTCTTGAAGAAAATACTGCTTTTGCAATACCAGCTTAGACTCAAAGGGCTCAATAGAAAAAAACAATGCAGTTCTCAAGATAAGTAGTCCATTTAGTGATTTTTGGTTTTAAAGGTGACGTAGAAAATAGTTGCAAAATCAAATGGTCTCTTCATATTCATCAGTTACCACCAAATCAAAGCAATACTATTTAAACCGAGACTGCAAACAAATACTCTCTCTTTGCTTTTCCTATCCTAGTTCCTAACAAATCGCAATAGAAATAAGGTTCTTTAAGTTAGCAAGAAGCCAAAAGTGTCTTCATTCATGAAGGATCCTGAATAGTCAGGAGTGGGACCAGTGGGAAAGGACAGGCATCAGTACAACACACACACTTACCAGAATTTTATAAAAATAAGCTTTCTTAATTTAGTTCAGTATTTTAAGTATCCTGATAAAGCACCACTGTAATTTAGTATGCAGTGCAGCGAAACTCCATTGCTTATGTCCTCATTCAACAAAAAGGAATTTTTTATATTTACAGGAGAAAGTATATGTAGGAATACTTTCTATGAGCAACATTGTCATATAGAATGCCTTTTTCATTCTTATAGAAGACAATGAAGTTTAATTTTGATAAGCAGATAACTAAAATAAATATTTCAGTTTTTCAATGGTTTCTTTTGTTGTGTCTTAGTGATTTCTTTGGAATTTTATGTGTCTATTCAAAATTGGCCTTGCTGGCAATGTCTATTTTTAAAGGTTATCTCACATGGTCATAAACCCTGTTCCAACATTGGCTTATCAAGATGTAAATTTCTCTCATTTTTATCAAGAAAGCTCAGCCTTAATTCCTACCTAGGACAGAATAAAGATCAAATCTCAATCTGTTTGATATTTTTGAGCATATTCTATGGAACAAAAAAAAAATATATTTTAATAAAATTAATTTATCATAGTCCAATAACTCCTGAAATACAGAACTGCTTTCTTTACACTATAATAGCTGCTCATGAGTGACTAGTTGATTTACTAGGTTTGCCCTAGTGTAATTTCATGCACTACAGTAACCCCTCAGATGGTCTATTATTCTGATAATCTCTAGTGTCTCTGAGAGAAAAAAAAAAAAAAAAAAAAAA
>VZRU01006265.1:798642-831223 GCA_013398155.1 Pedionomus torquatus
AAAAAAAAAAAAAAAAAAGCAAAGAAAACTATATGCTGGATTGCCAGAAAGATCTGGCTAACACAAGCACTCTTAGCCCTTAGCCACATCGCCGCATCCTCCCAAAGATTATCAACCAAGGAATCCACCATTGTTTTAGGATATGATGTTCATGACTGCAAGAAAGGAGGAAAGATAATCTCATAAGAAGGTCAGGTCTTGGAGGAATGTGATCTCCCATTCTGGTCAGTGCAGTGGACCACTGCAGAAGACATTTTAAGTAGACTTTGAGCACAATCTGGGCAGAGAATAACCATAGACATTGGTTGTAGAAACGTGTATGTTAGCATGAAGAACCACTCTATAACCTGTACTGTGATGGTCTTT
The DNA here is from genome assembly GCA_013398155.1 of Pedionomus torquatus. Taxonomy (NCBI): domain Eukaryota; kingdom Metazoa; phylum Chordata; class Aves; order Charadriiformes; family Pedionomidae; genus Pedionomus; species Pedionomus torquatus. The sequence goes on from VZRU01006265.1 coordinate 799,009, forward strand.
GACTCATTCCTGTTGTGATTTGTAGGACCATACAACTCTCAGCAAACCTCACTGACCGCTGGGTGAACTTGGCTGATTAACTGTAACTGAGAAGCCTGTACAGGGTTCCCAGCCATTGTGGATAACACCATCTATAAACCTTGTCTTGTCCTGAAGTTGAGCTTGTACATAATGTACTTCTACATAACAGCCCTTTATCTGACAGCAGAAATTATTAATAAAATTGTTTACCTCTAAGAAATTCCTGTAATGTGATTCCACAACATTGATGCACCTCACCATGGATGGCTTCCATGCAGTGTGCCGTGATCAACATGAAGGGGCTCATGTACATCTTTCCCAACATCAGGAGGGACACCACATTGCTATTACCTCTTATATCACTCCTATTACCATCAGAAGGGACATAAGATTATTATCACCTTTTTTACTACTTTATTTGCTATTTCTGTGCTTTACTCAATAAACTAGTTAATTAGCACTGGGTGGGTGTCCATACCATTCTTCTTGAAAGCCAAAAAGAACCATTATCTCCTCATTGCAAAACAGGGGGTCTTATAAAAAGGCCATATAAATGAATCCCCACATTGCTAGGACCTCCCTGTCCAAAAGGTCAGTATTAAATCACCCATTTTTCCTGAGTGAAAGTAAAAATTTCTCCCCCTCAGATCTGATGCTAATTATTCTTCGTTTCTGTGTAAAGAAACTGTCATAGACTAATTCTATGAGTTTACTCAGTGAGCACAAATGAGCATTACTAACAGTGAATAAATAAAAAAGTTCACACTAAGGCACTGCTAATAAGATGTGATGCTGGCAGAATAGATCAGATTGATCATTAGCCAATTGCCAAGAACGCCTTGGGCAAGAACAGGATCAAAAAGATACTGTAACCATGATAAACCTGTATATGTAAATTAATGGGAAATAAGGATACACATGAACAAGCTGGAGATTATCCATGGATTTTTACCTTTTTTTTCCCTACAGCTTTAGACAATTTTGTCAAAAAGTTTCAAGCTTCTACTCATGATGGGGTCTTTGTAGATTGCTTTTAATTATCTGGGAATCAATTACAATTCCAGCATATAGAGAGTTTAATGAACATTTTCACTACAGTAGAAATTTTTATATTTGTTCTAAAATTTTGACTTATGTTCAAACTGCAATATTTCAGGGTTTGGAAACTTGGGGTAACTAAAAATGTAGGTTTCATTCATAAATCACTCTGCCCATTGCAGGAATCATTATAAATTATCTCAAATAAAATGGAGAGAGAAAGTGGAGATTTGGATCACTGATCTAGAAAACGCTTTAGCTGAGTATGGCTTCTCTCTCCTTTTTTTTTTTTTTTTTTTTTTTCCATCAGTGGTATTAAAGTGCTGTGGTTGCACACAGTGATGACATGGAAAATGAGAAAAAAATCCAAAGGCTTTCATAAATAAAATCAAATTGGCTGATTTAAAGCTTTGTTCTTCTTTGGGGGCTTAGATGTACAGCTATATTTTGAAGTATCATCTGATCTGCAGTGCACCTGCTGGCCATGCATCTAAAAAGATCAAATGTGTGCTAACTAAAGCTATAACATTAGTTATCTCTGGGGGATAATCTAGTTTGAGTCACTTTCTGTTTTCCTGTGTTCACACTATGTACAAAGAGAGTTACCATGCAGCAAGAGGCATATAGGGGAAGTTTGCCTGGGGACACATGTTCATCCACTGGAACCTAAGGAGCGTTCACATAAAAAGAGCACATCTGTTAGTACATACATGGAGCAAAACCTACCAACAGTAGCACTTTATTCTCTAGCTATACTAAAACCATGTATCTTGGAAGAAATGAGATGGATTTCACTGTTTAATAAATATGAATACATATATCACAAGCTCAATCTGAAATTCAAGCATAGTGTTAAGGTCTCTGTACATTAGAGGTTACTCTGGTACAGCCATTCTTAAGCCCTTTTTCCTGTTTAACTCTGTGTATGAAACCATCAGTTTATGCAATAACAGCAGTAGTTGGAATAAGATATTTTCTGGAATCAGAGAAATTTTAGACAGATTTAATCAAGATGAGTTAAGTCAGTCCAATTTTACACTTTAGCTTATTTCAAATAAGTTTTCATACATAGGAATTATTAACCTTAAGTCATAGTTCAGAGGCAATGAATGGAGTTACATTTCATAAGAATGGTCAAGATTCACAACAATTTTCTGGCACCAAACTTTTAAACATTTTTAATCTCACAGTTCATGGCAAATCATTCTCGGTGGACAAAAGGCAAAACTTGGTGGACAAAGGCAGAGCAAAGGGTGTCATCTACCTGGACTTATGCAAAGCATTCAACACTGTCCTGCATGACATCCTAGTCTCCAAATTGGAAAGTCATGGGTTTGATGGATGGACCACTCAGTGGATAAGCAACTGGCTGGATGGCCGCACTCAAAGGGTTGTGGTCAACGGCTCAATGTTCAAGTGGCAGACGGTGACGAGTGGTGTCCCACAAGGGTCAGTGCTGGGACCAGTACTATTTAACATCTTTGTCAGAGACATGGACAGTGGGACAGAATGTACCCTCAGCAAGTTTGCTGATGACAACAAGCTTGGTGGTGCAGTTGACACGCTGGAGGGAAGGAATGCCATCCAGAGGGACCTGGATAGGCTTCAGAGGTGGGCTAGTGCAAATGGCATGAAGTTCAACAAAGCCAAGTGCAGGGTCCTGCACCTGGGATGTGGCAATCCCAGGCACAAATACAGGTTGGGCAGAGAATGGCTGGAGAGCAGCCCTGAGGAGGACAGAAGAACTTGGGAGTGCTCATGGATGAGAAGCTCAACATGAGCCAGCAGTGTGCACTGGCAGCCCAGAAAACCAACCGTATCCTGGGCTGTATCAAACGAAGTGTGACCAGAAGGTCATGGGAGGTGATTCTGCCCCTCTACTCTGCATTTGTGAGACCCCACCTGGAGTCCTGTGTCCAACTCTGGAGTCCTCAACAGAGAAAGGACATAGAAATGTTGGAATGGGTCTGGTGGAGGGCCACATATTTTGTACCAAATTGCCATGGTCTGTAAAGGAAATTAATTTTCAGTTAATTGTTTCTACAAAAAATTCCCATCTGTGTCAAAGGTTAATTGAAATACAGCAGAAGTTCATCATCTGAGGAGAAAGAAACCTGTTCTCTTGGTTATCTCCTACATTTAATATTTAGATCTATGGCTAGAAAAAGTTTAACCAAATAACAGATGTTAAATGAGTTCTAAAATCTTTATTCCAGAATAAGCCACTTATTTCAACTTCATCTGGTCTATGTATAGAACACTTTATTCTGGATTAGACCACTTATTAGTTTCACCTACCTGAATGATATTTTTGGAGGTATTAAATTTGTCAAACGCTGAACATGATGGTAAGTACGAGAATAGAACTTGTCCAATCAAAACACTGAGTCTGTTTTCCATCATTTGTACTCTTGAACAATGTCTTCAAGTAGAGATGTGTTTCCCTCTTGGTACTGTTGAGTAAGAGGACAGTTTAGATTATTACTTTCCTGTGAAATTTTTATCAAAATTCACTATTTTTAGTTACATGAAATTGTATATTTTTAAAAAGGTGCTTGAAAATGAGCCAAATAAGATAAAATAGAAACTAAGAAATGTGAAATTACAATAAACTGGACAGATTATGAAATGGGGATTCAGTCTTGTTCATAGAATGTTTTCTATTTATGTCCATGTTTTTTGGGCCAAGCTGCCTTTATAAATGTCTTCATGTATAAGGCATAATTCTTGTGGATCTGCCTTTGCAGATTTGCAACACTATATTTCTCATCCCTAATTCTTCTTGAAAAAGAATGAAATTTGAAACTTAAGATGTTTATGCTTTTTCTTATATCAGGAAACAGCAGTGAAAATGGGGGTCTCTGCTATTCCAGACCTTATTTACTTAAACATCATATAAATTGTTGAAAAAAAAGTGTACATCATTGCTGTTTGGGAAGGAGGGGAGTAATTGCTCCCTTAAAGGGCTGATACCTTTGGTTGAGGCCTTACATATCTGTTCAATAGTTTGTGGGGACTCATTTACCTTTTGTGTGGGAGCTGGAGCTGGTAGTCTACATTAAGTTTCTTGATACAAATCTATACTACAGCCATTCACAATCTTCTATGCAGGCTTTTCTTCTGTCATTTAAAGAATGATGTTGAATGGAATAATTCACATCAAGGCAAGTAATAGCTTCTGCAGCTAGCAACTCATAAATGAAGGTAGGACTATTTGAGGCGAGCAAAGGCAAGAGAAAAAAGAAACAAAGAGGTTAAGAAGGAAAGAAAAAGCAAGAGAGAAAGAAAAGAGAAAAAGGTAAAGGGAAGGATAAGGAGAAGAAGAGGGAGAAGGGGAAAGGGAAAGAAGAAAAGACAACCAGTCAACGAGTGTCTTAAGAGAAACAGACATAAAACATGCATATAGTTTTGACAAATTACAGACAAGCTGAGTTAGAAAGAGAAAAGGAAGGAACGCAATGTTCATAGTCTTATCTATTTGTCCTGGTTTTCTGGGAGGGACAGGGTTAATTCTCCCCTGGCTCTAGCAGGGCCCAGGTATCCCACCCCACTGAGCCGTGCCCAGGGGTCGCTGGGAGCTGCCGGGAAGGGGAGGGGTTACCGGAAGTGCGGGGTCTGCGACGGGTGCGCGGCTGCGGTCGGACGGGCGGCGGTCGGTATCGTACTCGCGTTTGTATCCTTCTCCATCCGAGTTACTGTTACTGTTTTTCCCTGTTCTACCTTGTTGTCCTGTTAAACAGTTTTTGCCCCAACCCACGAGTGCTGCCTTTTTCTTCCAACTGCTCTTGACGCCGCCACAAGGCGTTAGCCAACCGGGCTGCCGCGTGGTTCTTTGTTGCCGTCTGAGGCCAAACCACGACACTATTCTTGATCCATTTTTATAGTCAGTTTAGCTGAACAAGTGCTGACCACAGTTTAACTGTAACAGCTGACAATAACAAAGTCATCAAGTATTCATTTATCTGGGGTAAATTCCAGAGCAGTTTATCTAAACTGATTTCGTTCGTCTGTTTGCTGACATAATGCCATTTCAAGAGCATATGAAGATTGTCTGAAGTTTAACAACAGCTTTTTAGAGGCCCTCAGCTATCATATGGGATGCTTTAGAGGAATTTTGGAGACATGCTGAATGCTATGAAGGTTTGAAATCTAAATACTGTGCAGCAAAGTGGAAGACTTGTTTATTTGTTTGTTTTAAAAGGTTATATTGAAGAAAAAGAAATTGTGAAATTGCAATTAATTCATTACCCATATTTAAATCTATCCTTGGTATAGGTAGTTGGAAGGATGCAGTGAACAGTCGTTTATTACTATTCTTTCTGGTAATTTATATATTCATTTACTTTGTTCAAAGTGTAACAAAACCCTGCTGATTCAGAGTACTAACATTCTTAATAGTTTTGCTTAATTAGAAACGTATATGCTAGGTACAAAGCAATAGAGGATTGGGACCTAAATCTCTGATATGGATAAAATGGAGGAATTACAGGAAAACATCAGTAAAAGTCAAGGGAGAAGCCTGACAAATAAAGTGTAACAAGTGTGCTAAAAATAAAGATTTCTAGTAATTATATATCAAATGTAACTTCATCCCTCATGAAATAATGAGTGAAAACTTTAGACCCCTCCAAATGCCTAGAAGCTGGAACACCTTAAAAAAACATAGCATCAATTTCCTTATTCCTTATACAAAATAAGGGCCATTCTATCATCTTTATACTGAATAGAATTTTAGACTACGTTTGCAAGCTCAATATATTATTTTAATGCTCAATTCCATGAGTAACTGTAGGACAAATTCTAAGTTTTTGCCACACAGAAAGTTAATAAAAATCTACTAAAGGCAATTACGAAATACTTTCTTCAAAAACATATTGTCTTGTGGCTGTCTGCTGTTGTAAATTCTGAGGTACCAGTGGGATTTGCTGCTGCAAAAGGTTATCCAGGAACCCTAGGAAGAACACAAACGTTTCTTCATTATCCAGGCAGTGCCTACAGGCACATAATTTTCTATCACAATAAGTAAATCTCCTCTACCTGTCATTGAATAAGGCAGCTATATTAAATCAGAATCTGTTTTCCCAAAGAGATCCTGACAATCTGAAAAAGGAAAGTCTCTTCATCATGGAAATATACATAATAATCTCTTCTTCTAAATATCTCTTTTGAAAATGGCATTCAAATGACCTGAAATTTAATATTTTTTTTTTCTCCCATCTTTGTATTTCATGTATTTACACCAAGGGTATCTGCACAGCTAGGAAACAATAGAACAACATAGTGTTACAGCAGCATCAGACCATCAATATCATTATCAAGCTTAATAATGCTGGCATTTGTGATGGCAATAGAAAAAAAAAAAAGCTTTATCTCTATGCTGTGGAAATATTATGGCACACATTGATTTAAGCGGATAACTATTTGGGACTTACATTGTCATAAACATTGCTTTGCTTTCTTTATACAGCAGATCAGTTTGAAAGACTAAAACTCACATAGGATTTTATGTAGTTTTACTTGTAGGCAACATCTCTGAGATCCGGCTCCAGCTGTTGCAGTTTCTGGGTTGGAATTGTTTCCATAGGAAGCTACAGTGCTTTGCTTGTCATTGACCAAACCATTATGTTTCCCTCAACAAATTCTCCACCAGAAGAAAATGTAATTTATCAACCATTTTGCAGGTGCCGAAATATCAGTCTTACATACAACTTTGCCTGGTGCCCACTGTCTCCCTTCTGCATTTTTAAATGTTGCATAAATATATACCCAGTGCTATTAACTCTGCAGTATAACCTTTGAAACAAATGAACATGAAAGTAGTGGAAGAAAAAAAAATCTGAAATTATGCTGCATATCTTTTCAAACAATTAAACTGCCATCTTAAAATACAGCACACTAATTAAAGGCTTTTGTGAAAGTCTAATTTGCCTCTTCCAAGGTTATGCAAGGAAACCGTAAAAAAACAATGTTAATTCAAGGCTTCCAATGAAATAATAAAAATAAGACCAGCTATTAGTAAGGAGTACAATGCCATAAATTACTTTCTGGTGATCTGCAAGTGCTCATACCTAATTTCAGCATTGTTTAGTGACTGGCAACTGAAGGTCAATGTTGTGTGATAACAACAATTAGAGATTTTAATTTACTTTTCTTGGAATGGAGGCTCAAAATAGATTTATTTTTTTTTCCATGCAGAGAAAGGTTGATTTATTACATTCTAAAGAAAAAAGAGATTACCTTATATTTCACCGTTACTCATTCAGCTTATCTTAAAGGAGCTAAGTTTCCTATGTGGGTCCCACCATCTTACATGAAAAGCCAATACAAAAATACAATGAGTTATTATTGTCTGAAGGGTAAATAGAGGTTCTTTTTGAGAAGTTGGTAATTGTGTTTATTATAAGGTGACATCAAGCTGTTAATTGAATTTTCCACAATTGGGGAAAGGTGAGACCTATTTTAAAATAATGCGTCATTATTACAATATAATTATTTCCTTATACCCTTCTACTATCTTAATTTGTTTATTTTTAATCTTTCCCCAACTACCAAGAACTACATATTGAAATAAAACTGGACAGTTTGGGAGCATTCTTGACATGTAAATTAACATGAAGTAAGGTTTTTTTATGTCAAAAGTATTGTTAATAAATAGACAAATTGACCTTGTAATATATATATGTACACATAGAAGCAGACTGTTCCTTAGCTACTTTTGAAAACTTCTCTTTCTTTTTTTAATTCAGGTATATAAAGCCATATATAAAGCTTAATCCAGTAAATTATATTCATGGGCATAACTAGATTTTGTCCTTAAAAGGTTGAGGGGATCCTAGATTTCAAAAAGAACATCATGATGTCTAAAAAATAACACTTGCAAGTGCAAATAGTATAAATCCATAGATGCATATAACTCCTAACAGATGTGACGGCATCAATGGGAATCTTGAACCACATTTATGTATTTTCCTAGATATTTAGTTTAAGCAATTAATCGAATTCAACATGTTAGATATTTCTATGAAAACCAAGAAGCTGGACAGAGAAACAAAAATCTGGTGTTTGTAGTCATGTATAAAGAACTGATTTTTCATTTCAGTAAGTGAACAAGCCAAAATAAAAACATCCCCATGTAGTCTCAATTGTGGGAAATGAACCGCCTCTATTTATAAATCTTCTGCCAAAACAAACCTTCACTTCACTGTCACTTTCCCTCACCATTAAACAAATATAAATCAAGTGAAATACTCAACTCTTTTATATCTACAGCATTATGCTTCTTTTCAGGTTTTCTGAGAAATTTAGAGACAAATATAAACAATATTCACAAAGCTGCCAGAAGAGGATGAAAAGTTATTTCACACTTTTTTAATCAATTGCTTTCTAGTAAAAGATCTGAATTTCAAATATTTTCTCTTCCCTTTTGTGTTCAAAGTCCAGCTCTTCCCAAGAGGCCCAACAGGTTAAAAATACATTGGGAAACCATGAAAGGAAGTCTCCTCAATTGCTCCTGTCTAGTCTGTTCTACCTTATAAATAATTCAGTACTCGTTATGGCTAGGAATGGAGGCTAGGTACCTCCTCTTTCCAAAGAGCATCAGATAGGGCTCATTCTCACTTTCTCATTCTGTATTCCAGAGGCTATTTAAGTACTTTATCTGAAAGGCAAAATTTAGAAGGTGGGTCACTTAATAGCCTATCCTGGGTAAGAAACGGGCAGATTGAAGAGTTAAGAAAACATAGTTCAAGTCTTTATCCTGGAAGATATTCCATCATATGTCTCCCACAGGCTCCATAAAATTACCTATTCAACATAATCTCTTCTTTATCTGCAGGTAATGATTTAATAAAATACAGTTTAAAGACAAATTATTTTAAAATAAAGAATGCATTTATTTAAGGAAGTAATACAGGAGCTATGGTAAGTAAAAATCGGAGAAAATCCAAAATAAGTTATCCAAGAATCATTGAATCAGGTTAGCTTCATATCTATAGACTATAACATAAGTGGGGAAATAAAAATATAGTCAGTCTATCAGACATCCGGCAAAACACCTAATAGATTACCTTTAGGAGTTAACAAGTGGGAGAACAGGCAAACTGGTCCAAAAATTGCGTGGTGGATAGTGAACTGACTGAAAAACAGCTGGTAACTGACAGATCTGAGAAGGGAAATATCAAGCCAGGATCAATTACTAATAGAGTTAGTCAAGGATTTGTCATGGCACAGATCTTGTTTAATATTTTTATTACATTACATTTCATGCAGGCATAAAAAGTAAAGGGTAGCTGATAAAATTTGTTAGCAACACAATGTGAAGCAGACCACAGATGATACATAAATAACCAAGGAATGTGGCAGTGGACAACACTAAGACAAGCTGATACACTTAAAGAGGATTGAAAGTGAGTTCTGCTCTACACAGCTGGAAGAGAAGAAACGTAGTGTAATGCAATTGGGTTATTGTTGACAATACCATGACACATCTATCAAATAGCAAATGCAATTCTAATATGTATGCGATGGGGTTCCCAAAGTACCACATTCCACATGAAACAGGACAAAAAGGTCTTGTCTTGTTTAATTGAGTAAAATTAACTGAGATGTGATTGCTCTACATAAATAGATGGAGTGGTTAGGGGTAAATATGAGAGAAAAAGAAAAACTATTTAAAATAAACAACAATGTTGACCTAATAAAAATATCTGTAAATGGGCCATAAATATGTTTGAGTTGGAAATTAGAAGCTGTAATCATCAGAGCCAGAATATTCTGTAGCAGTTTCCCAGTAGCAGTAGTAAGGGCAGTAAACCAAACTAGTTTTAACATGAAGCATGAAATAAAAGTGTTGTACATAAACATCTGTTTCAACTAGTGCTTGCCAAAACATAGACAAATATCCAATAAGACCTTGCATAGTATTCTTGCCAAATTGCCCAGTGAATTTCAGGAGAGCAGAGATTTTTGGGATCTATGACTCTGAGATGACTCCTTCATGACAACTGCTATGGTACTGGGGGGCTTCAGAAGCATTGAAAGTCTCAGTTTGAGATGATTATCTGCTTTTCAAAATTCACAAGCAATCTGGTGGCTCAGGTAGTTCAATGTTATGTTTTCATATTCCCTTTTGTGGTGACATTTACTCTAAGCTCTGGAAAAATTCTGAGTCACAGAAAGAGAAAATTCATTTTGTAACTACAAGTCAGTTATGAGAATGAAGAGGAAAAATGTTTTAAAAGCTGGAACTTCTTGGCAGGGAGGGGAATGAGCCCTAAATGTTTTCCTGTTCCAATTTGCTTAACAGATATTGTTAAGGGGAGATAAGATTCCTTCATGTGACTGCCACTCAAAATATAATAGAAAGGGCTGCAGAAGTTTAGATTTGACAACGAAGGATAACCCTTACACAAGCAAGATTTTGCCAAATCTTCAGTGTAAGACAGAAATTACGTCAGTTGATAGGCCTAGAAGAACTTGAAGGTGGTGAAAAATACAGACACTGAGCAAACCGTTACAGTCTTTTCACCAAAACCCATTACAGAATATGCTGTGATGTGCTCCCAAGGGACAGCAGGAATAAAATACCTACAGAATCAGATCCAAATGCTTTGACATTTCACAGCTCCTCTCAAAGAAAACCAGCAGAATTTAGTTATATTGGAATTAGGTCTTCATTGACCTAAGACACTGATCAGGTTTAGATTTGCTATTTTCTGAGAAAACCTGGTTTTCCAGAGAACTGCACCAGGTGGCTTTGTCAAGCATAGAGCTGACATCCATAACAGAGTAAAACTGCAACTGATGCCATGCCATTTAGGAAATTGCCTGAGGAACAGCTTTGTGAGAGAGCAAGAGAAGGGATTGCCAAGAAGCATATCCATCTTAAGGGTATGTACTCAGAACACCGCACCTTGTCCTCTGAAGTGCTGTATTGGATACAGAGGCAGAAACTGGATCATATTTATAGTATGATTCCAAACCCTATGAGATACGTGCATTGTCATGAAAAGAGTGTCCAGATCAATCTTCTCCAGCCATGAAGAAATTTTCCTTCTTTTGACTGTAAATGGCACTGTCGTCTAGATATATCTTTTGTTCCTGATATTATTTCAAATGGCAGTTTTCTAACCACTTCAATTTGACTTTATTGCCATAGATGCAGCACTATGCTGTCATGGTATTAAAAAGCATAGTACCAAAGTCTGAAATTAAAATCTGATTAAATACACAAATATAATCTCTACGACTATAGCATATTATAGTCTTTATTTGCATACACAGTAAGACATTGTTATACTTGTTCATGTTGAGGGAATGTATGACTTTCCAATAACAGGTATTTACTCATTTACATTCATTGTTTTAACAAAAAATTATGATCAGTTTCATATCTCTAATCCAATGAAGGCAAATCACTTGCAAGTTTCATACACAGATCATCAATGTAGTATTTCATTAAATGGTGGTTTCTAAATGATTATTACAATAAGACATAATAAATATGAAAGTGAACGTACAAAAACAGGTTGAAAGCAAGGGGATCATTCTAATAAAAATTTATTGCTGAATGTTTTGTCCCTTAAATCTAAAGGTGAAGTATAAGGGTACAGTCTGATGATTTTTTGTGATTAGTGAATTTCACTACCTTAAGTAAACCGGTTTTAGCTCTCATTATGCACAAGTAAGAGTGTGAACATATTCAGCTGTCACATTTTGGCTGTTTAGTGTCTTGTTATTAAGTTGCTTAAAAAAAATTGTGCAATTTTTTGTCCTCTGCTTATAATAAAACCAAACTTTTTCAGGGAAAAAAAAAAGATAATAAAAAATGAGAATATTTCTTTGTGCTATCATACTATTTCCACCCCTCTCAAGCTGCAACTAGTAACAACAATAAAGAGCATTATCTATTGTTTATATTGTACCTGAAAAATCACAACCCAACTGACCTTGTAAAAAAAAAAACAGAGGATAATAATCAACAACCCATTGCAAATGGCACAGCAAAAGAAGATTGCTAATGTACTTTGCTATGAATCCTGATTTTTAATTCAAACCAGAGAAAGGAACAGTAGTTGAAAAAGTCAGATGAAAACCAAGATTTTTTATAGTGAAATTTTATGATTGTGCTATATACAAAATTTCTAGTAAAATGTAAGACATTAAGTTTGAGCATATTCAAAAGAAAAATTTGCTCCTAAGACCTAAATTCTAAATGAAACAGTATATAAACACCCAGCTCCAGAGAGCATGTAAATTATCATGCTTTACACAGAGATATAAGACCAAACAGGAAACACAATGTAGACATGAAATGATAAGACTTACTGTATGATCAGCAGTCATAATATACTACCTACTCAACCAACACATTTAAGGGTAAAAAAAATTCTTATACAAGAGAATCTGACCAGCCTTTTAGTGTGTTGGATTAACTTTGGCAAGAAGCCAGACTCCCACCCAGCCACTTTCTCACTCCCTCCTGAACAACACTGGGGAGAAAATAAGATGGAAAAGTGTGGAAGAATGGCTAAGTGATAAAGGACAGGATCTCACTGGTGTGAGCAATCCAGTTTTTAGCAAACCATAGCTGCACAACTAGATGTAAAAAGGGCAAATTAACTTGTCCATGATCCAACCTGGAGAGGGAAGTAACAAACTGGTAAACAAGTTAGGCGGAACCAAGTCTGGAAAGTGAAGACAGACTCCTTCATGTGGGCAGCAACGCTCTTATCAATCATGTAACAGCTTGAGGCGAGCCGACAAAAGCTATGAACCAATGACAGATTGTTTATTAATGCGTGCTTTTTTGGGATACCTATATAATCTTTGTAAGTGTGTAGAATAAAGGAGAATGACCATACTCATCTTGGGATTCCATCGTTACTCCAGGTCCATCTACCACTCTGACAGAAAAGATCAGACATAAGGAAAGAGAGATCATGTACCACTTAACATCATGGGCAAAACAGGCCTTTATTCCTAGTTCCTCTACCCACCACCCTTCATCCTGAGCAGCACAGGGGGATGGGAAATGGGGTTTCCAGTCACTCCATAGCAGTTCCTCTTTGCCACTTTTTCTGTGCTCCAGCATGGGTCCTCTCAAAAGCTGCATTACTTTAGGATAAACTATCTCCAATTTGCCTTGTGCATGGGCTGTTGTTCCTTCAAGTATTATTCATCTGCTCTGGCATGGTCTCCTCTGTAGGCTGCTGGAGATTACCTGCTATCCTGTGGTTTCTTTCAGGTGCTGAAGGGCAATTTCTGCTTCAGTATATGGAGCACCTGCTCCTTCGTTTTTTTTCCTGACCCTGGTGCTCAAAGGCATAATTAAGTTGAAGGAAACTGCACTTATGTTGTGTTGTGATAAAACACAAAATCCAGTACAAGAATTATTCCCCTTTCTAGATCTTTTTTATTAAGTATGCAATCTATGACAGCATATTTGTATAAAAGAGTGAGCCTAATAGAACTTGAAATTTGAAACCTGAATGAGTCTAAAATCCTTCTCAAGCCTATTAGTTGGATGAATATGCAGAAGGTAATATACATTTAGAAAAAACACCTTTGTGTGTGAAATGTTAATTTTATATAAAACAGTCCCATATGTATTTGTCTTGCTTCAGTCAACCTCATTAGTATGGAGAAACAACTGTGTGATAAAAAGAGTTATAAATGCAATGGTGGATAAAAGACAATAATCTAAAAATCACAGTGGCAGTCAAACTTTTTTCTCTTTGTGTGAATCAACGCAACAAAAAAAAAATATTAGATAGCTTATTGTCTTTTCATAACAAAGCCTCATCACTGTTGTCTGATGATGAGAATATGAGGTCAAGTGTGTGAATAATGCCATGAATCATAAAGTAAATTAAGGTTGTTATTTACAGTGAACAGAAACACAGTATTGAAAGAAAGCTAATCATATATTTTCTGTAACTTCAATTAACCATATGCCAAGGGCCGTTACACACTATTTATATTCTTTCAAATTCAGATGTAGATGAAAGTCTCAGTGAAGGGGAGAATTTAAGTGGACTGTATAGTTCCATCCATGTCACATGGGTTGGTTCACGTACAATGTCAGCCAGTAATGAAGGGCTTCTCTTTCCATACTGAGCTCTTTTCTCTAGTAAGTCTGCAACTGAAATCATGTTCAAAGAAAATTCTCAGTGTCACACAGGCACACACTTCCCATAACCTTGGGAAGAGGAAGAACTTGGTTAAAGTCAGCTATGCACATTGAAAAAAGTCACCTCTCTTAAGCTTCTCCCCTCTGTGTGATTAAATGGGCATGCCAAGAACAAAAGCTTTACCGAATATTCAGCATGTCATCAGCATCAATAGTTCTCATTTTATCAGCTGTTGCAGTGACAATTGTGTGTGTGGAAAGAATCTGAAGGAGAACACCAGCTTCAGCAAAGGATATGATCCTGTGAAGCTGCCCTTCCACATCCTTCAAGCCTGGTTGAGAAATAAAGGTCTCTATGTTTAGCATAACACTACCGCTGTGTAAAATTATACACTCTAAAAGAAAAGGTTAATATGTGCATTCATGCGCAAACACACACAAAATTTATATTTTGGAGACTTTAGACATTTTACTTAAGATGTTTGTACTTCTCCAAGTGTTACTGCTCTACAAGAAAACAGGTCACAATTTTCTGTTTTACTGATTGAGAAAATTAAAATGCTATTTTGCATCTAAATTTTTAGTATAAACACGAGTAATTCATTTTTGTATTTTTTCTTAGAAATGTTATTTGACATGTTCAAAAAAGGGCACCAGCCATGAATTAATTTGTAATAGCTTTGTTTTTAGTTCATATTGTATATATTTACCTATTTCACTTTAATCATTAATTTTCTTGATGATAAGAAAATTATTAAAATTGTAGAAGTAATGACTTATAGAAAAAAGTGTGTAATTTGGCCTTCTGAAAACTGTTGGATATTGCTACTGTGCTTTTGGAGGGCGGTAAACAAAGCTAATTTCATTTCTGGTGACTAGCCATATTTGGATGCACCTCTGATGCACTGAACACAGATGACAGAAATCAACTTATTGAAAACATACCTTCTCTCTCAGTTCATGCAAGCACAATGCAGTGCAATTTTTAGAAATGGTACTCTTTTTTTAAAAAAAGAGTAGCATATTGCTGTCCTATGTTCCCGTCTCTATTCATTGATGATTTCCTCTATGTACTGATCCACATTTTGTTTGTAGAAATGTAACAGAAAGCAAGATTTCAAAAGAGAAAAAGTACCTGCAGAAGGTAGGGTGACAGCTGAGAAAGATTCTGTGGCATTACCTCCAAGCAGAGGTAACTAATTCCAACTATCAAATCTGAGCTCGGCTCTGCAAAAAGCAACATAAAACATAAATTCCACATCTAAATTTTAGAGGTGTAGAGATTATACAGTGAAGTATCCTCTAGGCTTAGCTTGAAACTACATTTACCAACTGTAGACTTTGTTTAGCAAGTAGTGCATCTTAAAACTTGGCTCTGGGTAATCTATACCAATTGACCCAGTAAGAAGAATTTACTCAGTTATTTGTATATATATATATATCTATGCATATATTTATATACAGAATACGTAGGGACCCCAGAACTCCATCTGACTGCTTCCTCAAGGGCCTGTACCATTTATTTGTAACAAGGTCACATGGTTGAGAATAAAGAGGCAAGAAATCCTGGGGACCTTCCTAGAAAGTGAAAGGCAACAATGACATTAAGGCATTTAAGTTCACTATTTTCTTTTTTTCAAAATATTTTAAAATGTATTTTATTTTCCCTTAATAGACTTTTCTTTATTTTTTTTAAATCCCTATTATTTTGATGCAAAACAGAATCGCTTTTCCACAGAAACGATGACATTTGGTTAGCTGCAATAATGGCCCCAAAAAACATATCATCACTCTTCATAAGCAACCTGTTCCTCCTGCCCACCCTTATCACTCATGCTTGAGTGTTTCCAGATGAGCTGACACATTGGAGGAATTCAGCAGGCACAGGCTGCTTCCAGCTCAGCTGAGCCCTGAAATTACTCACTGTGTTTTTGTGTCATTTCTGATATCCACAGGGAGATCCTCTAAGGTGGACCAGCCACTGAGAAGTAAACAACATTCAGCCTCTCTGCCTGGCTCACCCTTCCATCTCCATGCTGTGTCCAGCTATAGAACCATGTCCCTCTTTTTGTAGATATATCATCTTTTTTTGTTGTTTTGGTTGGGGTTCTTTTTGTTTGTTTGTCTTTTTGTTATGTAGGTGGAATTCCTTCTGCTGCCCTTACTGCTGCTGTCTTTTCAGGGCTTGTTTGTTTTATGAGAACTGCTATGGCTTCCAAATCAGCTCTGTGGCTATTTCTATGGGCCATATTTCTCTTGCAAAACTTGCAAAACACTCCTAATAAGTACCTAATAAGTTCTGTGTGCAGGTATTTAATCGGTCAGATGGCTTGATATTTGGATAAACTCAATAGTTCAAAATTTCTTACTCCCTATTTGAGGCATACAGATCAGAATGTATGAATGTTTGCACATGTTGACTATGCAAACAAATGATCTCCAGATTACACTGGGATTTGGGTGGGTTTTGGTATTTTAGGAAGGGGAGAGTGAGAAATAATCTTTGTAATTTATTGACAACCTTTTGAAACTACTGATTCACCAAGTGAACATGACTCATCACTTATTTTTGTAACTGTAACGTATTTTAGCTATTTCTGTGACTTTTCTTTTGTTCATACATTCAAAGACCAAATAAGGATACCTGCTAATCTTGCTGGGACCTGATATTTAACTGATTGTTTTTGGTTCTCAAATCGTTTCCACAGTTGTTGCTTACCAGAATATACACTCTTATTTCATGTCCACAATGAATGAATGAATGCTCTACACAGCAGACATATTGTCTTCCCTTTAGAGTTTATAAAGCACATAAATGTACCTCAATGCACAATCCAGACTGGTTTATACTATTGATTTATTCCCTGTATTGTTAGTTATTCCTTTAATATATGTAATCTCAAAATTTTAGCAGAAATATATTTTTTTTCTCTTTGAATAGACAATAAATCCCTGAGAAATTTCTAACAAAAATAGAAAAAAAATCAAAACAAGTAAAATGCCAATTCTTCAAAATGTTATTGAACTTGCTCTTTTCCCCAGTGGTAGCTCCACAAATACTTTGACTGTTCTGTAAATATTGCAGAATCTAGAATAAAAGAATCCTACAAGTGCACTTATTTCACCTAGTTTTACTTGCTTTGCAACAAGAAAAGCAACATGCACCCCAAAAAAAAAAAATATTATAAGAAGTTCTTTTAGATAAAGAATTATAGAAAGGTTACAATGAATTGTGAAAATAAATTTCATATATACACTGAAGTTAAATTATTAATTCACTATTAGCCCATGCAGCTATACTGACAACTGCTGGGAAGCTCCAGGATATCTGTGGGGATCCATTCAGGTATCACTAATTTGGGGTTGGTGTTTTAACTTTACTATAATTATACTTAGTGTCGCTACTGTAGTAAAACTATAACACATAAATATCAATCAACTCCTGTGAAATTATAATGTGTTTAAGTATAAGCCTCTTCTAAGCAAAGCAAACTGATGTTTCCTAAGGAACCAGTAGTTTTTCAACCATATTGAGTTGGCAAGACCATTTTTTGAAGGAGACACAAATCTTGAATTCTAAAATTTTTGAAATTCTTTGCTTGCTTCCCACCACAACTCTTAATGTCCACATTGACAAAGAAAAGTACTAAAGCTATTCTAATCCCACAGACAAGTCAGATCTTTCAATTGGTATAAACTTACTTAATTCATTTGAAGTCAGTTTTTCCATGTGATGTAAAGAGACCTAGTCCAATACTTATTTTAAATCCCCTTTTTACACACAGTGTTTATAAAAGTTTGCTTATTGTTATCATTCTGTTTTATTCCATCCCATCTTCATGTCATTGGAAAAAAGATTTATTTCATAATTCTTCTGGAAATCCTTGTAACATTTTATTTGTTTTCTTACTTATTTTACTGTTCAAACAAAGCTACCACTACTACAATGTTTATTATGTTAGTACTAATAAAACTGATTGAAGAGCCAGATAAATAGCTGGGAATACATGGTATCGTTCCAGTCTCTCTAATTCAGACCCTAAAGTCATGAAACTAGGCAATGTTCCAGTGAAGCTATGCTAACCAACACTAGCTGTATCCTAAATTTTATGAAATAATCATATTTCCCCATAGATGGAAGTAAAACCAACTGACTTTTAAAGGTATTTTTAAAAAAAAAACATAGACAACACATACTTAACATTAAATACGTGTCATTTACAGTTATTTTTTATTTATTCTGTTGTGTGATGTCTTGGTTTGAGGTAAAACAGAACCAAGTTTCTGTTCAGTAATTTTTTTTTTCAGCTGAGCCTCTGATAACTGAATTGCGTGAGACTGACAGCACATTTTGCAGACAGTGTCCACTTCCAGAGTGATAAGACCTGATGTTTATAATTAATACCAAGGAATAGTATGCAGATAGTGTGCTTATACTTCCTGCTATAACAACCAAGGTCAGCTAACTTTGTTTTATGCCCCACTGGAGTGCAAGAAGAGGGAAAACATAGAGGGGAACATGTGGGGAAGAGAGGACGGGACAGATGACCCAAAACCGACCAACAGTATATTTCATTCCATGTGCCTCATGCTCAGTATAAAAGCTGAGGGATCAATGCATCAGCTCTCTTTCTTCAATGGCCAATTTTGAAGGAGGACTCTGTTCTTCTGCCTTTCCTCCTGATCCAAACATTCTTGACTCTGGATCTGGAATCCAGTTTCCATCCATTCCTGAGTCCAGTCTTCTACTTTCCCAGTGCCTGATGCTGGCATGACAGTGTACTGGAAGCTTGATATTGGGTTTGCATATATTGTGTATATTTTATTTTCTTTTTTATATTATTTTTTTTTTTTTTTTTTTATTAATATTCCATTAGTTTAGTTTTCTTTCAAACTCAAAAGTCTCTGTGTCATCCTTCTCTTACTGAAAGGAGATTGTCTCCCTTCTCTGAAGGGAAGAGAAGTAAAAGCATCTGTCATTCATTTTAGTGGCTAGCCCATCCCAAACCATGACACGTAGCTGTCAGCTCATACACAATGACTTCGTTTATGCAATGCAAAAATGGTGCAAAAGATCTTATGCCTTCCTGTACTACAGATCTCCCCATAGTACTGATTTGGCTTTCATTCAGCTTAGCATGTAACTCTAGACTTGTGGAAGAAATGAGCAGCATTAAGAAGTGTAACCAAGGTATTCACTATTCATGAATACCACAGGGAGGACAAAATGGGAAAACAAGTAAAAAATATTATTACTATGTACTTCTTATCTATCCTGTAAATTTTATCACAATCCTAGCACAATTCCAAAAAGAACTCGCTTGAAAATGTATGACATACGGAATATTTAATAGTATCATATGACAGATGTTTTCACTGTATTCTCTCTTAGGGGACCTCACTAACTTCTATTCAAGCCTGTGAGGATAAGAAAGTGAACATCGCAGCTTCATGAGATGTGTACATGTTTTTATATACATATAGACTTATGCGTGCCCACAAATGTCATAAAAATCTTTATTAGCTCCCAATCCTTTACATAAATGTTCAACTAATATATAAGCCAGTTATATTTAACTCATGTGGCTATGACTAAACTTGACTCACTCCAACAACAAATCTTTCCATAACAACTAACACACTATGAAATGGGAAAATGACAGAGAACCTACGGAAAAAAAATAAAAAGGACTAAAGTTTACCCAATCCAGTAACTTGACAAAATAAACAACAATTTGACCATATGAAAGGTTTATTTGCTTTATATAATTCAATGAACTCTGATTTGGCAGCTGTTGTCCACCTAGCAGAAACAGCATACAACAGTCTCCGAGTTCATTATCAGTGATACTTAAGTAGCCAGAGGTTTTTTTCATAATTGTCTGCACATCAGTTGGTCTTTCTCACATTACAGCTTATCCAAGGCTAAAATAAGCCAGATGTTGAAATTCAAATAACAGAGCACACTCACTAGGGTTTTTTTTCAGGACTTTTAGACCTACAAAACAGTTCTTAAAACAAAAGGAATTAAAAGCAAACCAGTAAATCTAATCTGAATTAGGGTGTGGTTTGGAGAACAAAATAAGGGTCATAATAACACTTCTTACATTTCCAGCAGTAGATGTTTCAAGCTGTCAGATTAGGTTAAACAGATGTTGTACCAAAGCTGGCTCTTGGTGCAGCTCTCTAGGATCCCAGAATCCTGTTTGTCCATATGAGACTCATGCCTAGAGTGCAGTACATTCTGTGCTCATATGACTGCCTTTGCTTCCTTCTCTCTCAAGGAGTCGGAAGAGGCTAGTGAACACCTATATCAGTTCATAGAATCATAGAATTATAGAATGGTTAGAGTTGGAAGGGACCTTAAATATCATGAAGTTCCAACTTCTCTGACACGGGCAGGGACACCTCCCACTAGACCACATTACTCAAAGCCCCATTCGGCCAGGCCTTGGATGCTTCCAGGGATGAGACTTCCACAACTTCTTTGGGCAACTTGTTCCAATGTCTCACCACCCTCAGAGTAAAGAATTTCGTTCTAGTATGTAATCTAAGCCTCCTCTTTTTCAGTTTAAAACCGTTACCCCTTGTTCTATCACTATACTGCATGACTGCCTCTTCAGCTCTCCTGTAGGCTCCCTTCAGATAATGGAAGGCTGCTATAAGGTCTCCTTGGAGCCTTCTCTCACTGTGAAAGCAAACAGATCACTAGTGATCCACTAAGTGTATTTGTGAATGAGTTGAGATGCCTCTGAAGAGTTTATGTTGCCCTTCCATCTGGAGGAAAAGGTGGCTATAGTTGCAAGTCCTCCACCATGGACATCGTATATATTTTATATTCAAATATTTTCAGTGAGAAAATTTCTGGAAAAGTAGAGATTGCCTGACATTTCCTTCACTAATCCTTTCTTAGTCTGTCTCCTATCCAAATATCAAGAGCTGGAAAAATTTGTGGACATGAGAAGGGGGAGTTGAAACAGTTCAGACTGGATGAAATTACAATTATTCAACAAAACACTTTCATCATCCTATGCTTCACTGCCACTTTTTGCAAACAGATTTAGCACAGAAGTAGATGGGGTTAGGAAGCTGAAATCTGGCAGAGTTGTACTGCTTAGAGGGGTGCTTTTCAGCATGCCAGTGAAGAAGCTTTGATTTAGCCCGAAAGAACTTTTAAAACAGAAACTGGCATATGCAAAATAGATTTTAAAGCAGAATTATTTATAATAACTATTTCTTTTGGATATCAAACTGGAGACTAGGCCCAATAAATGTCAGGCTTATAAGGAGCTTATATGTAAGAAGTTTCAGACTGACTGTTGTATGAAACCATGTACAGAAAGTGTCTTTCTTAAATCTCTCATATTCTGTTTCATAGTTTTTCCTGTATCCTCATATATAAATGGCAGAAGATAACATTGATAACTTATGTCATCACAGAATGGTTGAGATTGGAAGGGGCCTCTGGAGATCATCTTGCCCACCCTACCTGCTGAAACGGGGTCATTTAGAGCAGGTTATTCAGGACAGTGTCCAGACAGCTTATAAATATCTCCAGCGATGGAAACTCTACAACCTCTCCAGGCAACATGTACCAGACTTCAGTCACCTTTACAGAAAAAAACACTTAAAATATTAAATACACTTTTATTTTGAAAGGGGGAGAGGCTTACTTCTTTATGCTGAAGTGTTTTTCCTCTAGGAGGGTTAAAGAATCGGTTGTTTTTGGAAAGACATCAAGGACAATTTCTAGTTACAGAGACTGACTCAGATGATGACACTTTAAAATAGCAGTTTGACAATTCTTTCTTGATTTTCTTTGGGTTTTATTTTAGTGATATAATGAACTCACTTGGTTTTAATATACATATAATGAATATAGGATTTCCATTATAGCGTAGCCTGAATTTAATGCATCATTATTTCAACTAATAATGATATAATGTGAAATTGAATTAACACATTCAGCATATCATTGGTATTAGAAACCAGGGGAAACTTCTCCAAGAAAGCTATAAACCCCCCAGATTTTCTGCTGTGTTCTGTCTGTATTCTGCTCTTCTCACAAGCATTTACAGGCAATGACCCTTATTTGCTCAAACACAGTTCTTGTCATGCCATACACAGCCTAAATCTGTTAATGAATGCTGAGCTCAGCCATTCCAAGGATGGTGACCATTGAAACACCCACATTAGTTGGGACGTTCTTTTATCCCACATGCTTTATGATTAAAAAAATGCAAACCAGACATATTCTACTAGTTGTTTTTATTATGTCTCAAATAATGACATGCCTTTTCAGTCTGCATAGTAATGTGTACAATACAGTTTTCATAAAAAAGACAGCATGATAAAAATTTTCCAAGTAAATGTGTATAACCCAGAAACATCTAAATTTTCACAGCATCATAGCAATTGAAAGCCAGGGTGAAATTTTCATGCATTTCAGTGGGATTGACTCCACATGCTTAGTGAATTGCTGGATGGTGGACACTAACAGATTTAGTGTGTATATACCATTGGTTAGCTACACATACATTTTCTGTAACAAAAAATACATGGTCAGAATAATACCTGGCAGACATTAAATCAACTTATGCTACTGAAAGGTCTTAAGAATGTAATTTGTGATCTACTTGGTAGTGAAAATGTGCTTTCAAATATAGGTACCTTTATGTATGCAGATGTACACAGGCATCTCTCAGCATGGAATAAAAAACTCTTGCTCAATGCTTCATGTATGAGACCTTAAATGTTACTTTTGAAATAAGTAATTTTCAATTATTAACATATCAACTTTCTAATACCTAAGCAATAGTCTTCTTTTTATGGTCAATTTCATTCCTATGGACTTAGAAAATCTCTGTATGTCAAACTCAGACTGCAGTGTATTTAATTCAAGCTGACACCAAGTGTTATTATGGATGCTAATCTTGCTCTGTAGGGTTGTAACTAAGGATCAATATAGCATGGATCTCAAATGTGTTAGGTCCTTTGCTTGGAGAAATACACAAGTTTTGTTTGAAAGGGTCATGAGCTAAAACTAATAAAGCACAGGAAGGCAAAAGAAAATAGATGACAGAATATATTATTTATTGGCTGGAAACAATGTTTTAATCCACATTTTTAATAGAGTAAAGGGTACTTAGAGCTTGATGAAGCTAGCCTGAAAGAAGAAGAAAAAGGAAATGAAGGAAAGTTAGAGCAATGAAAAAGGGTAAAAGGGCAAATGTGGAAAAGAAATTCTGAATAGCATTGGGGATTAGAGAAAACAGCCAAATCTGAGTAGATGAAAGTCTATTCAAAACTATGGAGGGCTTTGAATGAATAAAAGTCCAAGCTTTGTTTGCTTCTGCAGCTGATGATGCTTTTTACTGACCTTCTCAGCTGCCCATCAAGATCAGTGATAATAGATTACTTTCTATGTTAAGACCTGGACAATTTCAGGCTTCACCTTTATTAATCAATTTTTCTCCAAACAGTGATTAGATGTCTGTGCTTCCATTTAGTTTAAAGGTATCATGAAATCCAGTATAGCAGGGTATTGAAAAAATAATGAAGATGACTACAGAGAAATTGTATTATGCAGTACATTTTCTTTAACAGTCTTTCTCAAATGAATAATCAGAACCTTACCAGGTAAGAATTGCATGAGATGTTGTCTTAATTACCTTCCCCCCACCCCCTAGGTAGGAGTGTTTGCTTTTTTGAGTAATCAAATATGTAATTAATTCAGTTGTGAAAAAGTTCTCACAGCCTTATTTGTCACATCTTTTAATTTTGCATATTGTGTTGGGAGCAAGGCTTCACTTCAATAAGTCATGCTTTTTAAATTGTTATTATTATCTCTTTTTGTTCTTAAAATAGAAGAAAATAGGTATTATCTGGACAAACAGCAATATTTGAAATACTGCTAGATGAAACACAAACACATGTTTGTCAGAAGAAAAAAAAACAAACTCTATTGCACAGAATACATATAAGTTCTGAGAACAGCTGGTCAACAGGGGATAGCTACTGGCTGTTTTTTCCCAGGCAGCAAATTTAGGAGGTGATTCAGTTCACATTTACACCAACAAGATCCTTTAGATCCCATGGTAGAGGTTGATACTGGAGTGCAGAAGGTCCTGGATTTTGGTACTAGTATTTTAAAGGATTTCTCTGTATCCATAGCAGAACAAACTCTTCCTCTAAAATCAGCCTCTTAGCTGAGAAAGATCAAAAGCATGCTTCATCTCCCCCAAAATGCATTTTATTGCTCTTGGTGGATGTTTTAAAAAAGTATTTCCTTTAAATTTCTTCACTGTTTATTTACACATTCACTGGTAGTACTAAAAGCTTATGCCTTTCTTATCACAGTGTGTAATTGTTTCAAGCCTCCCCAAGCCCTTCAGATTCAATCAATGGTTTCAAATAGTCTGTAAATATTTTCCAGCTTCTTCAGAAAATAATCTTATGTCCTGTCAGAAGTTTCAGAAGAGGACTATTAAAGAATATATACAGAGGCAAAACAGAACAGTCATTTCCTCAGAATGAAATTGTTTCTGAAAGTATTCAATCAAAGTATTTATATAAGCTGTGTTATGCTGGGAATTTTTTTGAATTCCTGTAAATTGCTATATACCATAGTGTAACAAGTTTCTAAAATAACATTCAGCAGCACCCTGTGTGTAGCTACCAGATAAACACGCAAACCTCTGTGACTCTGTGTTCCCAAAGGCACTGATGGCAAGGAGCTGCATGAATGGGAGCTTTGCTGCAGGATGCTGACTATGCCCCTGGGGATATGGAAGGGAGTCTGGGAGGGAAAAATATTAGCTGTGTATTATTTCTTTGTATAGATCATTGAAATAAATTGAAATACTAAGAAATACACACAGTGAACAGCCACCAACAGGTAAGTATGTTGAAACAAAACATTTTTTTTTAATGTGACTTCATTTGGCTGCTGTTTTCTTAGAAGGCAGCCTCATGGAATGTATTTTGGTTTGATTCATGAGAGGCAATGGATCTATTTTGTTACATCAGTCTGTGTTTCTACTATGTTTTGTCATTTATGTACCGAAAAAGATATTACTAGATTTATTTCCCAGGAGTGTATTCCAGACTTATATGTATGATGTAGTGGCTTAACTTAGCCTGTTTCAGTACACAATATATAGAATAACTTTAGGCTTTCTAGTAATTTTTATTTCCTTATTTTTTAAAACTACACCAAAAGCTGTTCTGTTATCAATATATTTAACTGTTCTCATTACTGTTCCCTTAAGAGAAGGTATTTGAAAAGACACATACAAAAAGTTATGAGTAAAATCAAAACTGATATTTGAGTTTGAACATATGAAAATTGAAAAAAAAACACAAAACAAAACAAAACAAAACACCTTAAATTGAGAAATTCCAAGAAAAGCCCACTGAAAATTAGGTCTCCATCATAAGAAATTCTGAGGCTTCAGAAAGGTTTTCCTATTAAAAATTAAAGTGAAAAGAAAAAGAAAGAAAAGCAAGAAAAGAAAAACAAGACGAAAGAAAAAAAGATGTTTATTCATTGCAGAGATTTCAATTTTCTAGCTGTGAATGCTAAATGAGGTTATTTTAAAATTTTATAACTAGCCAAAAATTAAAAGTTTAATTTTGACACAAGAATCTTAAAATTTTAATTTAGATCAAAAGTATGAATAATGCAATGTAGCTGGACCATTTTGGAAATTTAATTATTTTAAAGAAAAAATCTAGATCATTTTGTCAAAGCTAACCTTTTGGATAATATACTATCAAAAAATTACAATTTATAAAGACTTGCAAGTAAACTTATCCAAGCTTACAACTCAGGTGTTAAGCACCAGAGTTCCAAATGACACAGACCTGAGAGTACACTGAGCACAGCCAAAAATAAACTTCTCACTGTTTAAAGTGAGAAATACAACATCAAAATTTTCTTGATATAAAAACAAGGACAAACCTTACTTTCTACTAAACACCTTTGTTTCCAATACATTGGCACCAGTCCAGTACTCACTGATCTTATTTCTTCTACTGCAGTAGAAGAATGTGCACTTCATCTAATCCGATAATCAAAATTCTCTCCAAGGGATAGCAGAGAATTAGCTTTCTAACTGAGCAGGGGCACACATTCTGAACTGTAAGGAAGCCAATGTAAGTGGTAGTTGGGGGATGTATTATAAAATCCTCCCCCAAAATTGAAGGTAATCTTCCTGTTATCTGCTATCAGAGGAAGACCATTAGCACTAACTTGTCAAATAACACAGCAACAGTAATAGAATATGTTGCAAGACATACAGATTCATGCAAAAAAGATTTAGCCAATGTTCCTATCATCCGCTATCCAAATACTCACAACTAGAATTTTGTTTGTCTTTCTGTGTTCATAAATTTAATTATTTTCTGGAGTTAACATTACATTTTGAAACTTCTAGACTCTACAAAATTTTTCTTTTGGTAACAGTGCAACTTCAGACTTGTCTATCACAGAGGACCACACTCTACAAGGCTCACACAGTTCGACTCTCAGAACACACCAGTTCATTCTCTAAAAAACTGCCAGATTTCATGGTTCAGCTGGGTCCCTCACTGCTAAAATGAACATGGAAGAGCATTCTTATGGAACAACAGAATGGAAAATGTGTCTCTAGAAGAGATATCTCACATTCAGGATTTTGCAGGCTCTTTTCGTAATACATGGGACTCCTCAAAGTAGAAGAGAGTGCTACTGAAAAGGAGAAAGACATGGGCTGTAGGTTTTCCTCTGATAATTGTCCTTGAAAAATATCTTTTTTTGAGGTCCGAATAAGCCCGTGTCCAGTGTGCATTCAGCAGTTAAAAACATTACTCTAGACCTCAGTGGGAATCTTAACTAGAATAAGACCCACGCACCTACCCCCATTTGAGGCTCAGTCTCCCAAATATCAAATCAGCAAATCAGGGTAGCTGTGACTTAAGCAGATTACCAAAAAATTGCAAAAAAATAGTGTCAGCTCTCAGGCATGGTGACAGGTCTTGCCATCCTTGTTCTTCGTGTGAATCCATGAATGCAGAAGTATATAAAGGCTCTACACCAGAAGCAGTTTGGGAAGCTGTTTATTTCTCAGCTGTCAGTGACTATCTCAAAGCAAGACTTAGTAACAAGCTGTGTTAATGGTACTACTCTGGCCAGCTCTATCACAAACCAGCCGCAGAGCCTCTGAGAGGAGTGTTTGTACCACCAGCTTCAGCCCAAAGGAAACTGCCCACTGTTAATGTGTGACCCTTCTGCAGAGGCCAGTGTCTACATAAGCCTCCTCTGACTTTCTCTCACTCGTGTTTTTTTTTTTTCCGCAAAGGCAAGGGAGCGCACAGCACTGCACAAAATCTAATACCATGTACTGGACATCTCCGAGGAAGAGCAGCTGCTGGTGCCTGTTGAATCCCAGTGGGGACAGGTGCCTTGTCATGGCAGTGCTTCTCCTCTGAAGCAGCTTGGGCTGGAATGAGAAAGGGGTGATTTATACTGGTACAGAGTGAAGGAAAAGTATTCATACAATTAGAAAGTGTCTCGGTTACCCAGCATCAGCCAGCAGCTGAAAAGCAGCAAGATCACTTTTAGCTGTGACTGTTTCAAAGGAAAGGCAAACATTATCTCAAACTACTTCCAGCGACAGTTTTAACTTATGTTTAATTTTGCCATAAAATGGACTGTAAGTGCTCACAGAGCCAGGAAACAGCTGAAAAACAGTTCAAAAAACTGTTCAAGCCATTCATACTCTGTGCCTCTCAGCAGCCAGTTACTGTCTGCTGATTCAGAGGTGGTGTGTGAGTGTTACTCATATAAATGAACTTAATATAGGTAAACATGTCAAATCTGTGACAAGTTCAGGATTAAGTTAATTACATAAGCACCAGAGATCAAGTCAAAGTTTCACCAGAAAATTCCAGTTCACTCAACCTATAATATTCTGTCTAAAATAATTTATGTTCAGGAAACTTTCACAACAATCCAGGTAAACAAGATCTGTTGCAGAGCACAGCCTACTAAGATCTAGAGAAATTAATATTTCACAAAAGTTTTTAACAGCATAGAAAAAGCCAGCATATCTAGCTCTCCAGATTATTATTTATTTTTTTTTAAATCATATCCATCCTCTTCAGGCTAAAGCAAATGCCAAAATGCAAATAGATAAATTCCAAAAGGAAAACCAAAATGTATCGCCAATCAAGCAACAGCTTTGTATAAGTGGTCTGTAATGCAGTACATGAAACTCTTTGACATAAATGACAGAACCATCTGTGGTGGGGTGACCTTGGTTGCCTTGCAGATGTTCACCAACCTGCTCTCTCTCCTTCTCTCCCCTTTCTCAACAGGACAGGGGAAGCAACAGAAATTAAGATGTAATATCTCATGGATTCAGATAAAAGCAAGGATATCATTTACTACCAACCACTGTCATGGGTAAACAGGCTTGACTCCAGGAAAAATTAATTTAATTTTGTGAAAATTAAAAATAGACTTTGATAGTGAAAAAAACAAAACCAACCATCTTTCCTCTAGTCCTTGTCCCCCTCCTTCTTTCCAGGCTCAACTTTATTCCTTCACTTCCAACTCTCCCAAGTCTAACTGGAAGGGTGATGGGGAATGGGGTCAGTCCATAAGAGTACCCTGTTGTTCCTCCCTCCTTGCACTTTTCCCATTCTCTAGCATGGGCTGCAGTCCTTTATGATTAACCCATTCCAGGATGGGCTCTCCATGGGCTTCAGTCCCTCAGGAAACATCTACCTGCTCCAGTAGTGTAGATGCCTGCTCCACCGTGATGTCTCTATGAGCTGCAGGAGAATCTCTGCTCCCGTGCCCAGAGGATCATTTCCCCCTGCTCTTTCTCTGGCCTCAGTGCTTGCTGAGCTGTTTCTCACCTTTTTTTTTTTCCTTACTCACTATTACTCGTGCAGTGTTTTACCTTTTCTTAAATACATTACTCTAGTAAATTACATTTACTAGAGACAGTCCCTGCTTGGCTGAGGGGTTCAGCTGTGCCCTGCAGTGGGTCTATTGGAGCTAGCTGGAACCAGCTATGCCCTAAATGGGGCAGCCCTGGCTGCTCCTCAGAGGCTATCCTGCAGCCTCTGCTACTTCTGGCATCTCAGCACCAACACCTAATACACTGTTGTGGCCTATTTGTGGTTTCATCTTTACTCTTCACACCTTACTGAGCTGTAATGAGCATTCAAGTGTGCCATCCAAAACTGTTAGCATAAATGTTGACTAGAAAGGGGGAAACATAAACCCTGTTTCAAAAAGAGAAAAAAAAGAAGAGCCAGAGAACTACAGGCCAGTCAGTCTCACCTCTGTGCCTGGAAAGATCATGGAACAGATCCTCCTGGAATTTCTGCTAAGGCATGCTGAAAATAAGGAGGTAATTGGTGACAGCCAACACAGCTTCACCAAGGGCAAATCATGTCTGAAAAATCTGGTGTTTTTTTAAAATATTGCCACAACCATGGTAGACAAGAGCAGGGCAACAGATGGCTTCTACTTGGATTTATGCAAAGCATTCGACACTGTTCCACATGACATCCTGGTCTCCAAATTGGAAAGTCATGGATTTGATGGACAGACCGCTTGGTGGATAAGGCACTGACTAGATGGCTGCACTCAAAGAGTTGTGGTTAATGGCCCACTGCCAAGGTGGAAGCTAGTGATGAGTGGTGTAACTCAGGGGTAGGTACTGGGACCAGTGTTGTTTAACATCATTGTTGGAGACATGTACAGTGGGATAGAGTGCACTCTCAGCAAGTCTGCTGACAACACCACACTGTGTGATGGGAAGGGATGCCATCCAGAGGGATCTGGACAAGCTTGAGAGGTGGGCTCGTGAAAACTTCACAAAGTTCAACCAAACTAAGTGCAGGGTCCTGCACTTGGGACATGGCAATCCTAGGTGCAAATACAGGTTGGGCAGAGAATGGCTGGAGCCCTGAGGAGAAGGACAGAAGGACTTGGTAGTGCTCATGGATGAGAAGCTCAACATGAGATGGCACTGCACACTGGCAGCCCAGAAAGCCAATCATATCCTGGGCTGCATCAAAAGAAGCATGGCCAGCAAGTTGTAGGGGAGGTGACTCTACCCCTCTACTCTCATGAGACCCCACCTGGAGTCCTGTGTCCAGCTCTGGAGTCCTCAACAGAGAAAGGACATGGACCTGTTGGAGTAGGTCCAGTAGAAGGCCACGAAGACGATCATAGGAATGGAGCACCTGTCTTATGAAGACAGGCTGAGAGAGTTAGGGTTGTTCAGCCTGGAGAAGAGAAGGCTCTAGGAAGACCTTATAACAGCCTTCCAACTCTAACCATTCTATAATCCCCACCCACAACTCTCAAATGTTCATAAAAGTTAAATTTATTAATTTTTAGCTGCTGAAGTGAAGCTTAAAGAAATAAAAGTTTCAAGACTGGCATACAACATGTTGATGTAAGGGGATAGCTTGTATCTTTCTTATACGTTCCATTTGAAGGTTGTGGAAGCCTGCCATATGTATTAACTTGTTTTAGAGACTGCAGGACAAAGGCTCTGGTATTTCCAGGTTTAGCAAGAAGGCATAACAAGAGAACGACTGGAACAAAATAATAATAGTGTGAACACCAGCCTTTTTACAGTAAAGAAAGGAAAATGCTTCTATTTGAAAAATATCTAATTTTCAGTAAACATTTAATTAATCATTCTGAAAGCAAATATAGCAAATATTCTGCATATACAGTATATATATATATTATATATAAGTGAAATAATTAGTGGTTGTATATAGCGGTTGTTTTCTAAATTTTATTACATTATACATATTTATCAGATTAAATACGCTTTTTGCTTGGATCAACACCACATGCCAGCATCA
Source organism: Pedionomus torquatus (assembly GCA_013398155.1). NCBI lineage: Eukaryota > Metazoa > Chordata > Aves > Charadriiformes > Pedionomidae > Pedionomus > Pedionomus torquatus. The sequence continues at coordinate 830,078 of VZRU01006265.1, forward strand.
AAAAATAAAATGCATGAGTTTTTAATGCTTGCTTGTTATTTCATGTAAGCATCATTAATCAGATTCATAAGACCATTAACAAAATGCAGCAATGTACTACATTCATTACTGACAAAAGTTTTTAAATCTTAAAAAGTGAGAATGCAGAATTCCAATACTGCTCATTTTTCATTTTTCTGACAACCAACTAAAATCTGTGTTGCAATTTGTTTGATTTCTCTAGCAACCACAACTTGATCTATTATTAGTAGGAATATACATGTATATTCCTACTCTCTGTTCTGTTTAGAAGCATTACACTAACATTCTGTTTCAAAACAACAAAAATTATTTTAATATTGATCTATCAGGCAATGGTTTAGACAAAACTACAGAAAGATTAAGTTAAATATGTGAACTTTTAAAATTTATTTAAGAGACTAATCAGCCACTGAAACAAACTTGTCAAAAGGTAAGATAAGTGACATCACTTTAGAGGAAGACAGAAATCTTTTTATAAGAAAAATATATTTGGTTCAATCCCTTGTGCTTAGCCTTGATGCTGGAACACTAGAAGAAAATGTTAAGACTATTTTACAAAGTCAATCTAAACACACTCAAAAGCCCTAAGTAGCTCTCAAATAGAAAATACTTGTAGTTGCAGTTTCCATGGTTAGTATTTGTCCACAGGTATTCTATCCGAAAGGTCAATCACAGTATTTACCTTAGAATTTCTATCATTATTCACAGAACAAATCACTCTTTTAGTCCCATAAGTGGGTCCATAAATGTAAGAAATTGAGCTTTATGGTTTGATAGTGTCCCGGTTTGAGGTAAAATGAACCAATTTTCTGTTTTACAGTTGTATTATCTTATCTAGGCCTCTTCTAACTAACTAAACTCTGAAGTTAACAGCACATTGTTGAGAAAACTGTTCATTCTCACAGTGATAAGACCTGATTATACCAAGGAATGGTATACAGAGAGGCCCTTATACTTATTGCTATAACAACCAAGTATTTGCCCTGTTGGAGGGTTGGAAGTGGAAAAGGGTAGAAGGGTCCCACCTGTAAGGAGGGATGGAAAGGACAGGTGACCCAAAACTGACCAACAGGGGTATTCCATCTCATCTGCACCATGCCCCATATAAAAGCTGAGGGATCAAAG
>VZRU01006265.1:831320-870588 GCA_013398155.1 Pedionomus torquatus
TCTTTAATTTCTTCCTGTCCTCTCTTTTTCTTAAAGGGGGGAGGGAGGGACATTATTTGTCTTTTTCTGATTAGGTCAGAACCACAACAGATAGAAACCAGTGATGCTCCAGGTAAATTTATAAGCTACAATAGTGGAATACACATAGTGAACATGCAGGATCAAGTCTCTGGTGAGTTTTCCACTGTCCTTCTTTACTAATTAATCACACTGAGGTGGATTGAGCAGATGAGATTAATTCTAACTGAAATCAGTAGAGCTATATGAGGCATTAAACTGATGAGGGTGTTTAAAATTCTCTAAACTACTATCTGTGGTCTAGTGTTCCCATTCTCTTCAGAATGTTCACTAAAGAAACATCAGATTTCACATTCATAACCTGTAATAAGGTCACATATGTATTTTTAAGGAAGACAAAATATGTCAAAAGCTCAATAAGAATTTGCAACCATTTATAACTCAAGCCCAAATGCAGGGTAATGGTCGCATTTGTGCAGTTCTCTGATGCATCCAGACTACCTAAATTTTTATACAAATTCTATTATGTCCCAATTTGTTGTACATATAATCCCTTTATAGTATCTTAATAGTCAAATAAAACTAACAAAAAAACTCCAACAAAAACAAACAAACAAACAAAGAAAACCACACCCCAAAAACAAACAAAAAAAACCCTTTTATTGCAATAAGAACATTTACATGATAAAAATTTTGCTAATGGAAAGTATTCCAATTTTTTAGATATTTAGATGGTAGAGATTCCATGTCTGCCACCACACATTCCAGTGATTTTTTTTCTTAAAAAGCAGGAGAACTTCTTTCACAGTCATTAATATAACAAGGTGACCTTACAGAGTATCAAAGGTAGAAAAGCTGTTGAAAGAAAAATCAGTTCAGAACAGAAAAAAAAAAAAAAAAAAAAAAAAAAAAAAAAAAAAAAAAAAAAAAGAGAAGTATTGGAACAACTAAAATGTTCTTCATTTTTTTTTCTCAAAGCAAGAAGAGACACACTACACTCTAGTTTCCAACCATTATTGAGATGAAACAGAAAGAAAAAGTACTTGACATTTCAAATGGCTGCCCATAGGAAAACACAAGAAAGCTGAAGAGAAGTTAGAGATACTAAGTCACATAAATAACGATCTAGATAATAGAAAATGCAGGGAAAGATATTCCACTTTGTTTTTCCTGTACAGCTATAAGCTGAGCATAAGCAACCCATCTCTCTTACTGAGGATTCAAGGCAAATTAAATAACCTCAGTTCAAAAAATCTCACATACTTAAGGTTACCAACACTCCACTGAGATTTTGGTTTTTAAAGTCATGCTCCCAAACATCTATAGTTGTTTTTAGCTTTAACATCTCGGTGCAATTAAATGCAAGTTTGAGCCCTAAACCCCTTCAATATCTACGAAGTTGTCCTTCTCTTTCATCTACCTTGATAATCTTAAATCCAATAGACAACCTCAAACCACAGTAACTTGACTTCATTCCACACAAAATACCATTGCAGTTGCTTTCTTTGACCATTCATCACCGTCATTGCCCAGCTGATTGCCTATGTAAGTAAGGCCTTCTAAATCCATCCAGTTACTCCTGAGCCCAATAAAGTACATTGAATTGAAATGTAGCTCCAGAAGAAAAGTCTCAAGACTTGGACAGAAAGAATAAGTAGTGAGGAGAAACATTATTTCCTTGCCATGGTGTCTTGTCAACCATCCTCAGTGTTTAAAAAGAAAAAAATATTTTATTCACTGGATTCTGCTTCTAACGCATTGTCTTTCTTCACATGATTAATGCATCTTTTTTATTCAGTTGTGGTATGGAGACATGAAGGTAGAAAAGTTCATGTACTTGTGGCCCTTTCTAAAATCAAGGACAAAGAAAGTTAGAAGAAAAATTATTCTGCCAATAAGCAGAGTGACAATAATTATTTCCTCAGCTGCTAGCTTTCAGTGTGAAATGATCAGAAACCTGTTTTATTTCATTTCCCAAATGTTGGTACAAAAGCATTAAAGACACAAGTCATCACATTATTGATTCCTCCCTAGGGATCACCTCCACTCGTACAGAAACAATGGTTAAATTGCCCAAAGAGGGAAAAAGGGTACCAAAAGCAACAAAGAATGGAATGAAAACATCAGAAAAAATGCAGAGACAATTTTTTTCTTTCTTTTTTTTTTTTTTTTTAATGGACAGAGAATAATTTGAAATACTCACTGACAAGTTCAATCACACAGTATAATTTATTGCCAGTAAAACAGACAACTACAGGAAAAGCAATTTTCAACCTATGTAAAACAGAGTTTATATTCAAAGGAAATCTACAGATTTCTCATTTATCAAGGTCCCACAGAAATACAGATTCAGCAGTGCTTGTAAGAAATATTTCACTAAATAAATTATAAATTTACATGCACAAATATCTAAATTTCCTTAAGACCTGGAGACCTATCAATAATTACTTGAAAAAAAGTAAGGAAAATCACTTCATAGATAAGATTCAACTTTTATTGTACCAAACATGAAAATATGGGGTTATGATGTCTTTATACAATTGGGTATTAAATAATTTCCTGACTTGAAAAGTGGAAATCTAAATAATACCAAGAATAAGTCATGGTTATACGTGTCTTTTAAATAACATAGGCATTGTATACGCTATGTGTGCTCAGTTGGCTTAATATGCCAGAGAAATATGTATTCAGTGAAAACAGTTCAGAAGGTGGTAAAACTATCCCCAGAGTAATGGATGTAATTCTATTTTACATTTTGTATAAGACTATTTTCATTTAAAAAACTATTCTTATCACACCTTTTAGGATTTAAATTTCATGTTAACTGCAAAATCATTTCATATTGGAGATAATCTCAAACCAAAACTACCCAATATTTCAAAACTGTTGATTTAAGGGTTTTTCTTAGTTATCTGTATCTGTATTATGAATCTCAATCAGCATTTAAAAAAGAAAATCAGAACATGCCTGAAGTAGTACATGTATCTGTAAACAGAAATTGAGAAGAAATTCTAATTTGTAATGTACAATTAACCTTGTTAGTTACAGGAAACCTTATGCCATCATGTTTTTCCATCCAAGCCAACATATTAGGAAGAAGACCAAATAAATATTATCTATTTATGGATCAGAGTGTTTAAAGAGTTCAGGTCTGATAACTGTAATTTAGCTGTCAAATATATGACCATCTTTTCAGATAAGTCTATCACTTCCCTCTGCTCTCTCCTTGCTAAAAGTTCTCTGTGGGAGCTGTTAAGGAGCTGTGACTTTTGCAAAAAAAAAAAAAAAAACAAAAAAACACCCTCCTTTGCTCATAACAATAGTCACAGTGTGTTCCTTCTTCCAGACAAAGGGATGGTCTTTGCCCTGAGGAGTTCAATTGTCAAGAGCAGACACATGTCAAGAGCAGACAGAAAGTGGGGAAAGGACAGACTGTGGAGGATACTTACACCGACTAATTGCAATCATTTCGGGCACTGCAATTGACAATCTAGGGTTTAAGTTCATGTTTTACTCAGGCTGTGTTTAAGATTAAAACTTGACTCACTGAGACTACTGATTTAACAGTCATGCAACAGGAGAGGCAGGTCTCACACAGGACATGGTAATTAACACACCCCGAGTTAATACTAATTCCAACTTTGGAGTCTTTATCCTTCTTATGAAGCAGTTCTGGGTACCAGGAAGATTCTGTTTTCAGTTGAAAGTATATGGTGTTGACTCTCCTTAGACTGAGCTAGGGAGAAAAGCTTCAGCTAAATCCTGCTCTGAGCTAAGAAACAAACATCAGTAGTTCCTGCCTCTCTGCTGAACCCAGAGCCTAAATTACATCAACATGCTTTTCCTCTACTAACAGGCAGCACCGATCAGCATTCATCATAGCATTTATGGGTGTCTGTTGCTTTCCATTAAGTAATTCATTCTCATCTCATCTATAAACTGATAACTAGCATCAGGGCACTCAGGAGCAGATTACTATGTTGTCCTTCAGGCTACTGATTCATGATAGGGTGGCTTTGACAATAAAGCTCTCCAAAACTGCTCATGCCTGAACAGAGATTCATCATCAGGCCAGCTGTGTCAATATAACTACTTAGGCAACTCCCAGGATGATGACTGACTTAATCTCTATAAAAACAACCTTTTCCTTTTGCAGATTTCTTTTAACTTCAATCATTTCAGTAACCTTGCTTACAATGGAGACCATATACAATTATACTGACACAACTGAGTGAACAATGAAATGCAGCATGTGGCAAGAGCTTTTCACATCAGCTTTGTCATCCAACTAGCATGCTGAAAAACTCAGTTATGACTCACCTTAATTTTGAACAGCATATTAATGCTTAGCAGTTTAGCAACTCTGGCTGTAGAGTTGCTAAACTACAGATCTGAAGACCTACCTGAGGAGTCATTGTAACAGGCATGATAAGGTTGGAACTGTTATTGGAGTGACTGAATCTAGACTGCCTGATGAATTTCAAATGGAAAACAACACTTAACTTCTTTACCTTATGCTGATGAATAGACCTGAAATTTCAAGTATATAAATTCTATGACCTTGAGAAGGACTTCCCCAGAAAGCAGCCTTCCATATGCCCTATAAAATATCTTTCAGTTTTAATTTGACAAAATTGAGTTGTTCAGAAATTATGGGTACAATCTTGGTCCACACAACATGATTCGTCATTTGTTTAAAAGATACGGGATTCTACTCTCTTTCTTTAAAGTTCATTTTTGTCAAAGCACTATTAAGTACTTGGCATTAACTACATATGTACATATAGCTGTCCTGCAGAATATATGCTAATATCAACCAATTAAAAAGAAGTCATTAAAATCCACTGTCACTAGGTTAAATTAGTTACCAGGGAGGTATTCAATAAAAACCTGTCCCAATTAAGTATACTGCAATAATATTTTACATTTATATAGCACCTTACATTTGGTGCTTGACCAATTAGACCAAAAGACCAATGCTAAATCACAGCAGGTCCCTTTGGAAAAGGGCAACAGCTAACTGTCAAGTTGTTCTACTTCACAGTGAGAAACTTTTCACAAAAACACCAGGCAAAGTCCTAATCTTGCAATATGTAGTAGGAATTTGTCAAATTTTGAAGGAAAACAATTTGACTCCAGAATGACATTGATATCAGTGCTCTTCAACAGCCTTAGTATTTTAGCCATAATGATGTTTCTTTTGTCTGAGTACAGTCTAGAGTGCCTACAGTGAGGATGAAAGCCAAACTGTCTCTGACTCAAATTTGAAGAGACTCTAAATATTTTAAACCTGTTGTTAAAACTACACACCTCCTCCAACAGAATCCAAACCTGTTCTGGCTGTACTCTGTGTACATTTTTATTAAAATGCCTCAAAAAGACTGTCTTTGCAAAAAATATATACCCCACATTTCCTGTTATAAAACTTGGGGCCTTTCCCTATTTATTCAATCAAAAGTAGTAAATGTTATGAATGAATTCTCAAGAAAAATAACCCCTCAATCTGTAGATATGTGTGCTCACTTTATCTTTCTAGGTCTCTATAAACTGGAATAACAATGACTAATAATTATAAGGATGTGTCATCACATAAAATGTTTTATACCTTGTTATGGAATTGTTAAACAGTAAATGCATCTGGGAAATTGCTTTGTAAACAAAGCATGTTGTCTACCAGTAATATATATAACAAATAATTATTTTCCTTTGTTTTCATTTTTCTGCATTTTGAAGTCACACAAGAACTTCATGAAATCAGCTATATTGGAAAGAGTTAATAGCTGGGATCAATAAACTGAAGCCACTGCAGGTGTGAGGTTTAATTGAGAGACAGATGCACAAAGACAGCAGGTATAGATGGAAATTAGGTTAGTAAAGGAATGGGGCAAGGTGAATGCAGAATTCTGTAACCTAAATAAACCCATACCTATTTAAACTGTGTTCACCTGTGCTCTGTTCTTTGCAAATGATGTCAAGCGGTTTGTATAAGAAACTCATGATGTCACAATGCATATTCTTTAATATGTGCAAACATTCCTCACCATTTATTCACTTTCTTGCAGAAAAAAATTACTTTTTCTTATGAGAATAGGGAGTACGCTCCCATTTTCTAGCTGCTGTTTGACATGCATAATTGGGTATTTTTACTTGCACCTTAGATGAACTAATGATTTTATACACTGCTTGCTGAGCTTCTAACACGAAATATATCTTATTGCTCACATACTATTAAAATTAATCACCTAATAGGAAAGGCCAAGTGCTTCAATCACAACTCCTTCTCAATAAATTTTACAGTGTATGTTTTCAGAGGGGAAAAATTATTGTGTTAATAGGAAGTTCTGCAGCCATAGCAAAATGGGATGCCTGGGGTTAAGTCTATTGTTGCAGCACTGCTGAGCCCTAGTGGCAGAAAGCAGCTTGTATTGGAAGCCAAAAGGCAAACTTTGCTATTTTGCAGCATCAGAAGGGTTTGGTTGAAATCAGTACCCACCTGCTTATCTGAAAGGCCTTTGATAATGCTGACATGGACCACTAAAAGCATATATATTAAATATATATGTATACCAAGGAACTATTTCACCTGCTCAAGTCTGCCTTAGTTCTTTAAATCTCTGTTTCAGCTCACTTCAATTTAGGGCAGATGTGTCTAGATAATCTTTTCCTACAATTTCATAGTTGAAAAACACAGATATAAAATTTCTTGCAAAGCTGTTCACTGTAAGCTTCTCGCATTATGTTTTTTGCTTGACACTCCACATATTGTTAGTTTATGTGATAAAAGTCTTGCTCCACATACAGTGAGGATCCCAGAGGAGGCAAAACAACATGGGGAGGGAAACCCCAATTACTCAGTCAGCAAAATAACACCCTGTCAACCTGTCTCAGCTGTTCCCAGGTCTGTCAAAGGCCTACCAGGGGGGATGTCCTACACAGCACCTTCAGACAAGAGGAATGGGGAGCTGGAAGATCCGAAGGACCGAGGAGAGTTACTGCCTAGGGTGCATGGAACTTATTATGAGGTGTCAGGAATAGCATTTTGGGATTGTACAAGAGCTATTCCAGGAAGTGTAAGGGTGAAAACAAAAGTGGGGAAGAGGAAGGATCAGGGTGGTTTGAGAAGAAGCAAGAACTGGAAAACAGAGGGATAGGGACACTAAAGGGCTCGGTGCTATATCAACAAATTGGTGGTCAGTATGTTTGTCTGGCTCTACAGAGTGCCTGCAATCTGCCCTATCTTTTCATTAAACTCCATTTCTGGCCATTTTCTAGGTGAGAGCATCTCTATTTTGTGAGCACGTGTGTGTATGGGTGCCTGAGTGCTGTGGTCATGGGTCATAGGGGCCTGTCTGTCTAGGCTGACAGGAACTGAAGCATGTGACGGCATGTATGTAGCTATGAGATTGCTAGTGAATATCCATCCAGACTAGCCACTGAGTAGGAGAAGCAGGCTGGGAGCCAGGTGTCAAAGTGGCTGTGGGTCTGGGCAGAATATGTGTGTGAGTGTATGTGACTGTGGGATGCATCCTAGAATCATCCTGCATGATTCATCATCTCTGGGTAGAAGACAGGATCTTGGAAAAGCCAAGAGAGAAGCTTGGAAAAGCCTTGAGATTTGTGAAGAGCTAGTAAAGGATTAATGGAGTAATGTGATTCACTCTCGCTTGTTTGCAAATTGAAATTTTTCACCATGATTATTGATAATGTATAACTGATCATAATCACAAACAAAACTTAATAACTTTTTTTCTGACTTTGTTTTATATAAAAACAATATCTTCCAGGCTAGCACTTGAATGCTATTATGAATACTTTTCATTCCTAAAAGTTATATTCAGTCCTGATTCTGGCAAATAACCAAATATATCCTTTTCAATGTGTATGTGTGTGAGTGGAGAAATCCCATGTCTGTAATATAGTATCACAGAATCATAGAATGGTTAGAGTTGGAAGGGACCTTAGAGATCAGCAAGTTCCAGTACCGCTACCATGGACATGGACACCTCCCACTAGACCACATTACTCAAAGTCCTCTCTGGCCATGTGTTGAACACTTCCAGGGATGGGACATCCACAACTTCTTTGAGCAACCTGTTCCATTGTGTCACGACCCTCACAGTAAAGAGTTTCTTTCTAGTAGCTAATCTAGCCCACCTCTCTTTCATTTTAAAAACATTATCCTCATTCCCTCATCCTGTCACTGCACTCCCTGATAAAGAGTCCCTCCCCATCTCTCCTGTAGCCCCCTTTAAGTCTTGGAAAGCAGTTATAAGTTCTCCATAGAGCCTTCTCTTCTCCAGGCTGTACCCCAACCCCAACTCTCTCAGCCTATCTTCATGGGCAAGGTGCTCCAGCCCTCTGTTCATTTTTGTGGCCTCCTCTGGACCCTTTCCAACAAGTCCATGTCCTTCCTATAAATATGTTCTCTAAATAGATTTCTAATGAAGTATATTGCATAACCGATACACAATTTATACTGCATTTATTAGAAACATCTATTTGCACCTAATCATGCAGAGTCTGAACATACACAGAGAATCTAATAAATATAATGGGCAGCTTTTAACACTATGCATAGGATAATGAGCATTTTTAACAGCCAATTTATTAAAATCTTCTGATAAAGTTGCTGCTTTCTCATTTCAGTGCAGATTGTAGGTATAATTCCCTTGAGCATTAGCTAGTTGATTAAAAGCTTTTCTCTTTCAGTTTTCATATGAACTGAATAAATGACAATCTTGCTTAATTATGTCTATATTGCACTCTTAAACAGAGTTAGAATGAGAAATAATTGAAAAATAGTGTAAGGTAACAAACACTTATAGGAGTCCTTCTTTAATTATACATAATCTATTATTTTACCCTAGCTGCACACAAAACTGACTTTGTTTTGTGAATCTACAGCTTAACCAAAAAATAAAATGAGACTAACTAACCATGGCTTGCAGGAAACTGTCTCCATTGCAAATGAGGTGTTAACTGGAGTATATGCAGCTGGGGTTGGCACTGATAACATGAGCAGTTCTGAATTAATTCTTCCTTAGCAACTCCTTGGTGCCTGGCAACTTCTTGAAGGATGTTCAAACGGTAAAAGTAGATGATGTGTAAAAGAAACAGAAAAGGTGTAAGAGTTAAAGAAAGAAAGGAAGGAAGAAAGGAAGAAAGGAGAAAGGAAGAAAGAAAGGAAGAAAGGAGAAAGGAAGAAAGAAAGGAAGAAAGAAAGAAAATGCAACATTTACTAATTAGAAATTCTGTGGAGCAAAAAAGTTTTCAGAAGCATGAAGTTTATAATTAAGAGGTTTAACAAGAACACAGACAAATCTACTGTTAGTAATTATAACCTGAGAAGTGCCAATTTGAAATTAATTTTCCAAACTATGAAATATTTTGGGCCTTTTTTTTTCCTACTGAATAAAAGCTTAACCTAAAATCCTGTTTCTGCTATCAGAAATTAAATACAAAAATCAGCATAAAGGTGCTGATCCTTTGAAATAATAAAGTTCTGTTCGTCCAGTCAAAACAATGAACTATAAAGCAACAAAATGAACAATTAAAAGGGGAATCACACATGGGATATCTTTCTGTGTTCTTTGAATGATATCACACTGCAGCTTAAAAGTTCCTTATTACTGAGATCTTTCAAACTTGACAGTATGATTTATGATACCCCAGAGTCACCTATGGCTTCATCAAGTTTGAGAAATTTTATGGTCTAGTATGAAGAAAAATGAGCCAAAGAACATATTCTACTACATATATTAGTTACTGGGCCATATAAAGTGGTATGAAAAAAAGTTTAGAATTTGATCTGTCTCCATCTGCCTATAACTTACCTTTTAGCACAGAACAATTTTCCTTGGTCAAAAGAGAAAAAAAAACCAAACCAACACAATCCAAATGTATTTATTAGACTATATGGGAAGAAAAAAAGAATGGGAAGATTACAGTTTTAAAAAACATGAGATTCATCTGAAAGAAATTCTTTCTTCAATATATCAGTTCTAATCATCAGTATAAAATTAATTTCCATGTAATTTGAAAACCCAGTAACTGCTGGTTTTAAGTTTTCCTTCTTTAGAAACAAATGTATTGCAAATTGCAGACTTTGTTTTACAAGAGCATATCGCTGCTTGTTCCACTGACTGAATTTTTAATCTATCCCATCACTACTACAGTCAAAATACTGCACTGAGCACTTTGTTAAACAATAGTCTTTAGGAAACTTATAGTATCTTTTCTTATGTTTCTAGTATTAGGTGCAATCTTGAGAAGTCAACTTGCACACTTCGCTGGGACTCGCCAGAGAAACTCCGTGTGAAATCTGGTCGGAACATGGGACACCTCCACTCAGCCTCAGCAGCAAGTTCAGCTACAAGACTTTCTGCAGGGATGTTTCCAGCTTTTATGGAGGTTTTAGGTACATGACTCGCATAGCCACTTTATCATACACATATCTCTTGTTGGATATCACTAACCAGAGACTGAGAGACTGACAATATGTCTCTCTTTTTCTGATCTGTCACATTTTCAAGTATCCTTCCTACACAGCCTAGTGGAGAATAACATATTTGTGCATACAAAACCAAGATATATAATGTGCACTTGAGCAGAATTTCCCAAGTGAGCCACTGATATTTTCCGATTATTGGTATATAAGCACAAAAGCTTATGGGACTGTGTGGATACCCAGGTTTATTTATTGGGGAAAAAAAAAAGGAAAGGGGAAAATGGGGAAGAGGTAGACAGAAGAAGAAAGAAGGGAATGGGTCTCTGTCTAACTTTGCTGCCAGTGAAAAGGTTCATGGAAGTATCTCCTAAATCAGAAAGTTCACAAGTTCAAGCTTAGCTGGGGAATGAAGAACTAGCAAACCTTTCAGCCAACCTTTCTTAGCACTCAATAAAACATTAATTTCTCATTTCTTTTGCTTAGCCACAGGTAGGCACATTACTGCTAATTTTCAGTTTAGGTTAAAACTCTACAGAGACCTCTGGTTTTTAGTGCGCATTTGACAATTTGTGAGGTGTCAGGTGAGTATTGATGAGGTTGAGAACCAGGTGTTGTTTTGTTAATGTGCTTGGCAGGGAAGCAGAGCAAATTCACAGCAGAAAGAGTCTGTAATAACCCATGGACGAGGAAACATCTCAGAGTGGATGATGGGCTTTAGAAGTCTGGATACAGCAGTTTAAAACTGGATTTGAGGTTTTAACATTATGAAGAAGGTAGTTTATGATTGCAGTTTCAGATTCTGAACGGGGTTTAGTGCAAAAACTAAACATAATTTAAATGAACTTCATTTACATGTTGAAGACAGGTGGCTTAAATCTGATACTATAAATGGGAATATGAAAACATGAAGAAAAATTATGTATATGACAGATATTTAAACTGATAGATTAAATATATAAAAGAAAATAAAGGACTTAAGGGTCCTAAGCTCACAGCATTATTGCAGTTTATCTCTTCCAATCTCAGACAATCCAAGCAAGAAATTTTGCATATTTTAAAGTTTTCTTCTGTAATGATTGATAAATGGATACTCTGCATTTTTGATAGGAATATTCCCAGACTTCAAAACATCTTCCTCTGGCAAGCCATCAGAAATAAACAAGTTAAACTACAAATAACACAGGTCAAGTCTCTGCTTCTCTGTAAAATAGATTAATAAATTTTTTGTGCATGTGCAATCACTTCCATTGACAATTTTGTATGCAGCAAAATATTTTGATGCAGTTTTCTGTACTAAGTCTTGATGAATATTATTTTTGAAAGCACGGTCAAGTTATGCTCCTTGGAAATGACTGATATTTTATGCATTAAACATGTAATCATGTGGCAATTATGCATGGTGATATTATATCAGAGTAGTATGATTATAAAGTTCACTTTAAAATGACGTTTGGTAAACAACCAAACATGCAGGATATTCTAGGAAATGTTGTGATTGTCTCTTCTATTTCATAGAAGATATTCATGGAAGATATTAATGGAAGATCATTGGAAATTATTCATGAAAGACAGACTTATCAAAACCACCAGACATAATGTGTCAAAACCAAGGATAATGTAAATCAGAAGATTTTGCCAGTTTTTATATGAAATCATAGAATCATTTAGGTTAGAAAGGACCCTTTAGATCATTTAGTTCAACCATTAACTTAACATTGCCAAGGCCGACACTAAACAATGTCCCTAGGTGCCTACATATCTTTTAAATGCCTTCAGGGATGGTGCTTCCACCACTTCCTTGGACAGCTTCCACCACTTCTTGCTGACCCTTTCAGTGAAGTAATTTTTCCTAATATCCAACCTAAACTTCTCCTGGCCCTTCTTGAAGCCATTTCCTCTTGTCCTATAATTTGTTACTTGAAATAAGAGACTGACTTCCACCTCACTGCAACCTCCTTCCAAGCATTTGTAGAGAACCACAAGGTCTCCCCTCAGCCTCCTTTTCTCCTTTTTTGTTGCTAAACAACATCAGTTCCCTCAGCTGCCTTCATAAGACTTGTTCTCCAGATCCTTCTCCAGCTCTGTTATCCTCCTTTGGAAACACTTCAGCACCTCAATGTCTTTTTTTGTGGTAAGGGGCCCAAATCTGGACACAGTACTCAAGGTGGGGCCTCACCAGTGCCAAGTACAGGGGGACGATCACCTTGTTGCTTCTGACACTGGCCAAGATGCTGTTGCCTTCTTGGTCATGTAGGCACACTGATGGCTTACATTCGTCTGACATTCGACCAACTTTCCACAGTCCTTCTCACCAGGCAGCTTTGCAGCAGTGCATGGGGTTGTTGTGACCGAAGTGTAGGATGTGGCACAGCCTTGTGCCTCATACCATTGGCCTTAGCCCATTGATCCAGCCTGTCCAGATCCCTCTCCCTCTGTAGAGCCATTTTACCCTCAAGCAGACAAATACTCCTGCCCAGCTTAGTGTCATCTGCAAACTTAGAGTATCCTTGATCCCTTTGTTCAGATCATTGATGAAGATATTAAACAGAAGTGAGTCCTGGGGAGCATTGCTTGTGAATGGCCACCAACTGGATTCAACTCCATTCATCACAACTCTTTGGCCCCAGCCAGACAGCCAGTTTTTTTACCAAATGAAGTGTACACACATCCAAGCATGAGCAGCCAGTTTCTCCAAAAGAATGTTGTGGGAAACTGTCAAAGGCTTTACTAAAGTCCATTATCCACAATGTTTCCCTCATCCACTGAGTCACCTTGTCATAGAAGGAGAACAAGTTAGTCTAGCAGGACCTGCCTTTCACAAAGCTGTGCTGACTGGGCCAGATCACCTGATTGTCCTGTACACGCAGGTGATGGCAATTGAGATGATTTGTTCCATAACCTTCCCCGGCACCGAGGTCAAGCTGCCAGTCCTGTAGTTCCCCAGATTCTCCTTCTCGCCTTTCTTGTAGATGGGCATCACCTCCAGTCAACTGGAACCTCCCCAGTTAGCCAGGACTGCAGATAAATTGTTGCAAATGGCTTGGTGACCACTATTATATGCATGTATCTTCACTGAAGTAGCCGAAGGAAAGTAATAGCTACTATTTTTGCTTAAATAACAAATAAACAACAAGCACAACTACAGCTGAGAATCAGTCAACAAATGTCAAAAGCAGTACTGCAAAACACTCTAGCTTTTATTGAAGTCTTCTGATTCTTCCTTCACTGTAACTTATGTATCTCCCTTATTGTTTACACTGAGATAAGAAACAAGCTGTTGAAGATATTCTCCTGGACCTTCCCCACCTACTACATTTTAGTTCATACTCTAGAGCAGTCTTTAGGGGAGTAAACTTTGATCCTTTTAGATGAAATTAGACTTCTGATTGGTGCATACTCATTAGACCTGGCAGAACTAGTCCATTATAATGCCCTAAAATACACATCATGTAGAGGTTGAGTTTTCAACTCTTTCACTGCACCAATTGCATTGCACTATCTGCTTTTACATAGCTGGCCATAATAAGGTACAGTAACAGTGTTCTGAAGTTTCTAAGAGGCAAATTTACTAATTAACTACACTCTAGAAATCTTATCCAACTCTTTAGCTACCAATTCTGCAATTTTCAGGACAGTATCAAAAGCTTTTAGAAAAGCTCAGCACTGGCAAGGATAAGAATCTCATCTGTCTTTGTTAGATATGCCAGATTCTTATGATGCCAAGGAGATACTCTTGTACATAATCCTTTTTAACCTTTACAAGCAGTTGTAATATTACAGTATAACATAGCCAACTTCTCTTAAAATGTTTGTACAATTACTTCTAAGTAGCATTCTTTGTAGTGCTAATTAAATGAGACAGCATCTCATCATATATTCATGATTCCAGAAATTGCAAATGTCAGTGCTGTCAATGTTCTTATGCAGCTGTGACATAAATAGAACAAGCTGGTTTTGAATTACTGGTCTCATTATTCCCTCATTCCTCATTGATTCTATAATCAACAATAATGTTCAAGTAACAATTTCAGCAAGCAATAGTCAATATTTTCTCTGAAACTGAAGTTATGATTTCTATGCTACTTTCACAATAAAGTACAACAATTGGATATTCATTTAAGTAAGAAAGTATTGAAATTGATAGAGAACTGGGAACATTAAAAAACAGCACTAAGTGAATAACAACTTTTTTCTACTTTCTGCTTTCTCTCCTTTTGTTTTTTAAATGCAAGTAAACTTGAAAGCAAAAACCTCATTTCTATTTGAAATATTTTCCTTTTATGAGGTCTATTTTTTATATATTTCCCAATTTTCAGTTTAATTTAATTTGAAAATAGAAAAAAAATCTTATTTCTACTTTAATTATATAACAACTTTTAAAATAGTTTCAAAATTAAATGGCTGAAAATCAGCCTAAATTTAAATTATATTTTAATGTATCTAAAATTAACACTTTTTTTTCTCAGAACTTTAAGTCTTTTTCAGAAACAGATAATGCTTCTAAAGAAGAAGTAAATTATGAAGACAGAGAAACAATCTTTTCATCCTATGAATTTAGCACTAAATGTCAACATTATTAATCTGTAGTTATAAACACAGGGTAGCTGGTTGATTTGGTTCCTATTTCATATCAATTTACTGAAAAATAGTGCAGTAAAATTTGAGCAGAGCAAATTCTAAGCTCATCTATTTTGATATTGGTCTAAGAACAAGTATATTTCAGATATTACAGGACACTTGTTGCACACTTAACAGAAAGCCACTGTTCACAAATTCCTCTTCATATAAAAGCAAGAAAGGCTGAAATGCTCTCCCTGTTAGTGTCAGTAACAAGCCTCCTGTTAACTATAATGTTGAAAATCAGACTGAAAATGCATTGAACAAGAATCTGTCCACACAACCTAAAGCCAGGAATGTAAATGAGCATGTGTTAACATGTGAGCATGTTATATGGGGGTGTTAGAGGAAAATGCAATTTGAATTATATAATTAGTCTATGATTTTTTTGCAAACCAAATTTTTATGTTTGTTGCTTCTGAGAAACATAAACAACCAGTTTCTCTTCATCAGTTTTGTTCCTTTATTACCAAAGTCTGTTATCTTCAAAAATTGAGAGTTTCCATGTTTTCTTAGGTTCTTTCTGATCATAAAGGGTATGTATATTGAATCAGAATGAGAAAATAATAACAATGAAGTATATAATAATGTGATTATATCAGCATAACTTTTGTGCAGAATGCTGGATATCAAGTATTTACAATAAACAATATGCAGTAAAACAAAAATCTGAAATATTTTTTAAAAATTTTAATGAAAAAATCACTCCCTCAAGAAAAAGAAAAAGGTTTCCTCCCTAGTCACACTGCCAAGATCATTATTACAGCTTACTATTCATTCCCCATGCTCTCTGATTTATCCTCAGGGAGGCAGACAGCTGGGAATTGGCTGTACAGATTTTTAATACTGTGGAATGTGCTCTAGTTTCTGTGACAACTCAGGGAAGTTCTTGTGTCATACACTCTTATCCCACATGCAGTGCCATGAATTCGGGCATGTGTACTAAGTCTGTCACTTCCCTGAAGTACCAGTCCCACTGTGTCTTTGCAGATGGACTATCAAAGATGTGGCCAAGTTGGCCTGAAATATTGGAGTGGATACTACAGAACATTATTACTGGAATGGATATAACTCACTTTTGTAGCTACATTACACTGTTTTCTTTATAAGTTTTTATATTTTGTTTCAGAAATTTGGCCATAACTTATTGTGCAGAATATATGTTTAGGGTTTTACTGAAGTGAGTTAATAAAACCAGAATTTGCTCCCAGCAAATGTATTTACTATTTAGTTGATTGGTCTGGGTTTTTTTTTTCCCATAAAATGACCCTTTATTTATTCGTGTTTTTGTTTCACTTTGGAACTTCTGAGGATTCAATGGCCTTTCTGAATATCAAAAATCCTTAGGGAGCCCTTTTCCAACACAGAAAGCTGCATGAGCTCCAAAAACATCTTTTAAAAATTATTTATTATTCTCTGAAAAAAAAAAAAAAAAAAAAAAAAAAATAAAATTATAAAAACCCATTTTTTTNTACACACATTTATGTTTGTTTGTTGTTTTTTTTTAAATTAGAAGAAAGAGCTGAGATAAGTAAAATTAATCTTTTAGTACCAAAATTAAAAAGCAGCAGCAGAGAGGTTAATTAAAGGTTAATTACACCAGCTGAAGTGATAAGCAAAAGTATACTATTACTTTGTAACCATAGCTAAACTGTGACCTGAGTAAGGGTTTGTAAACATTCAGTTACTGACCCATATCATAGGCTAAATAGCTAATTCAAAGATACTGCAAAAATGTATGGCTACATTTCACTATTAAATATGATAGAATTTATTTTATTTCATTTCATATTTACTTGATGATTAATGCAACCCAAGGATATTTAATTCACCCAGTGGGTACTTGCAATATTCTGCTTATCTCAGAGAGATTCAGATGAAGAATATAACTCCTAAAACCAATGTCTGTCCTGAAGGACTAGACAACCATTCTACTTACTCGGTGTTCCAGTAGAGCAAATGGAAAGACCACTTTGTGTGAGCAATTTAACTCCTGGCAAGCACAGGGAACCGGGATACAATAGTCTGCTCCTCAAATGGAATAAATATTATTGGGAGTAGTTATATTTTCTCCCCAGTTATTCCAATTAAAAGACTGGTGCAGAAAAAGTTATGATGATCAGAGACCTTCTTCCAAGTTAGTCTAAATTTATATAGGCCAGTATTTATCTCACAACATGTTTTTTCTTTAGCTTACACAACTCTGCCCTCTGCATAGATTCCTCTCTCACCAACCTTTTTCTAAAAAAGAGTTCTATTCTTTTTAAACTTTTTTTTTTTGCATGACAGAGGAGACAAATTCTTTTTTCTTTCTCTTATAATTTCTATGAATACTGATAATATAGGCAAAAGTCAGGTACTTACTTAGAAGGTAAATGAAAAATCAAGGGGTAAAAGCATTTGGTTTTGCCTGAGCCCATACTGATACACATGATACCAACATCTAGTCAAAGCATAATCTTCCTCCATTCAAGATCTCACAATCTTTCTTATAGTTGACTATTATCCATCCACATAAACAGAAAAATTAAAAATGCATCTTAAAATTGACAATATCCTAGTGTCTGCTGTCTTCAGTTGGACTACAAGAACACTTGACCTCAATCCATGCTTCAAGAGAGGCTGAAGAGGGATTGGAACCAGCCTCCCACATTTCACATAAACTGGATGACCTTAATAACCCAACTCCTGGCAGCAAATAAGTGAACATACTCCCCACACCTCTCCCTCAGTTGCAGCCACCTGCTGTGCTAAATGAATATGAGTGGCCCTTGTGAGATTTGCTCAAGGTTCTCAAATGGCAAGAATCAAACAAAAGCTCCCTTGTTTTCTACAGAGTCCTCCTTCTCAAGTCACCTCCTCCCTGCTGCCAGTACCCTGTGATAAACTCAGCCAAAAAACCTGACTTCTTAACAACTCATGGAAGTTCATGGCCTGGCTTTTATTTTCTACAGTAACATCATTGAGCAGTACAGTATTGCCTCTCCAATTTTATTTTTGTTTCTGTTTTGTGCCCTCTCCCTGCATTTTAGAAAGGAAAGGTTTACGTTATTCTGAAAACAAAGTAAAATATTATTCTTCTGTTTTCAATAAACAACATCAAGAGCTAGCATCACCACAAATATCCCACTAGTCCTTTGCTGTGTTTAGTTTCACATTTGTTTCTTAAGCAGGATAGTATCCTTCACCTTCAACACTACTGACAATACTAACCCTTTCCCCAGGAGCTCATATAGTATGCCAGTGTCTGCCTGTGACTATTGTGAAGTACATCTGCAGAATATTCATGTTATTTTTAAGTAATCATTACATTTCAGGATGTTTAGGATATTTCCTCTTATAGGACACAAAATGAACAAAAAATACAGGTATCTTTCGTTTCTCAAAAAAGGACTGTTTATTTTATTAACTGTTGCAGGTTAACCTCAGCTGGCAGCTAAGCAACACACAGCTCCTGCTGCAGAGAATAGGAAAAATGAAAGTAAGAAAAGATCTGTGATGGTATAATGAGAGATTAATAAGCAAAGGTAAGAGGAAGAAAAAAGTAAAAAAATAAATTAGGCAAAGACAGGCACTCACTGCCTCTCACCATCCACCACCAAGTGGACCGATGCTCAGCCATTCTCAAAGAAATGTTTATCTCACCAAAAATTAGCCTTCCCTCAGTTTTTATTGCTGAACTTGATGTTACATGGCATGGAATACCCCCTTGGTTAGTTCAGGTGAACTATTCTTATTGAATCCCCTCCTAAATTCTTACACAACTCAAACCTGCTTGGTGGTGGAGCAGAGTTGGAGAAAAAGAGAACATCTTGATGCTGCACAAGTGTTACTCAGCAATAGCCAAAAAATTGTTGTTATCAACACTGGTTTAGTCACAAATCCAAAACACAGCACCATGTGGGCTGCTGTGAAGAAAATTAGCTACATCCCATTAGCCATACCCAGTGCAATCTCTACCCCTATTCCATACCATTTATGTCATGATCAAGTAATGCATTCCAACATCCACATTAATCCACACTTTCCATTTGTTTTATACTCAGATATCATTCCTATTTCCATAATACCTCCACCAAGTTAACTTGATCCATGACTTGGCTTCTATCTGTTATGGTGGTCACTCAGGACAAGAGATATGGCATATTGTGTTGAGTCACTGGACACTAAAATCAGATCAAGTCAAGTCAGTACTGCACTTTCACAGCTTTTTGCAAGGCTTATCCTCCAAGACCTACCACTTTCAGCGTAGTTTTTAACAGTGCTCTGTAAAATTCAATTTATTTGTTTATTTATTATTATTGTAAATACAATAATGAAGTGTGATGCCCCATGTTTCTCGGCCCAGGTTCTTGTGAGGTTGCTTCAGAAATAAATTCTGTCATTTCACTTGACCTTCTCTGGGCCGCCATACCAACACAGAACTTGTTTCAAGGCCCAAAGTACTGTTTCACATGGTGGCATGGGCCACACCACATTTCCAGCTATATGATGGTTAGATGTTAGATGATGGCAGAGTTATATAATCATTTTGCCAAACCTCCTTTTTTGAGGTTCAGTCACTGTCCTCTATACCAGACAGGCTTTAGTCACTTGGCTTTCTTGATTATGGTACATTTTGCATTCATTAATAACTTTCCCAGTGCCTTTGGTGGTCAGGTCCACATCTTGACCATAAGCCCTTATGTATGTTGCATCACTTTCAACGTTTCCCAATGTTATGCAGCCCCAATGAGCTGTGAATAGCACATTCTTATGTTCCAGATCTACCTGACTCAATTTGTTTCTGGCTTGCCAGTCTACTTGTTTATTCTTAGAATCATAGAATGGTTAGAGTTGCAAGGGACCTTGAAGATCATTGAGTTGCAACCCCCCTGCCATGGGAAGGGACACCTCCCACTAGACCAGGGTGCTCAAAGCCCTATCAAGCCTGGCCTTAAACACCTCCAGGGATGGGACATCCACAACTTCTCTGGGCAACCTGTTCCAGTGCCTCACCACCCTCACAGGAAAGAATTTCTTCCTAATATCCAATCAAATTCTCCCCTCTTCTAGTTTAAAACCATCTTGTCCTATCACTACGCTTCCTGACAAAGAATCCCTCTCCTGCTCTCCTGTAGGCTCCCTTCAGATACTGGAAGGCTGCCAAAAGTTCTCCCCGGAGCCTTCTCTTCTCCAGGCTGAACAGCCCCAGCTCTCTCAGCCTGTCCTCATAGGAGACGTGCTCCAATCCTCTAATCATCTTTGTGGCCCTCTGCTGGACCCATTCCAACAGTTCTATGTCCTTTCTATGTTAGGGACTCCAGAGCTGGACACAGGACTCCAGGTGGGGTCTCACGAGTGCTGAGTAGAGGGGCAGAATCACGTGCTGGTCACGCTTCTTTTGATGCAGCCCAGGATACGGTTGGCTTTCTGGCTGCTTTTTTCGCACACTGCCGGCTCATGTTGAGCTTCTCATCCATGAGCACTCTCAAGTCCTTCTCCTCAGGGCTGCTCTCCAGCCATTCTCTGCCCAACTTGAATTTGTGCCACATCCCAGGTGCAGGACCTTGCACTTTGCTTGGTTGAATTTCATGTGATTTGCACTAGCCCACCTCTCAAGCCTGTCCAGGTCCCTCTGGATGGCATCCCTTCCCTCCAGCATGTTGACTGAGCCACGAAGCTTGGTGTCATCAGCAAACTTACTGAGGGTACATATCTCCAACAAAGATGTTAAATAGTACTGGTCCCAGCATCGACCCTTGTGGGACACCAGTCATCAACAGCTGACACTTGGACATTGAGCCATTGACCACAACCCTTTGGGTGCAGCCATCCAGCCAGTTCCTTATCCACTGAGTGGTCCATCCATCAAACCCATGACTTATTGTTTCAGTGATCTTTGGTGGCACAGGTGTTAGACACAAACATCTACATGATTTACCTTTACAAGGCTCTCCACACAGCAGCCATGTCCTGCCATAATGCAGCAGACCAGATGGATTTACCTCTGTGCTGCCAGTTGGTCCATTTCCATTGATGTAGCCACCATTATTGGGCATTTGCCACTATCTATGATTCAGTATAGAGAGACAGTAGTGGCCACTTTTCTCATTTGGGAATCTCTAGGGCCAGCTGTATAGCTTTCACTTTTGCAAACTGTCTCAATTCACCTTTTCCTTTGAAATTTTCAGCAGCTCCTCATGTGGGACTCCACAAAGCATCTTGCCAACTCCAATAAACCTATCAGTAAACAGAACATATTGCTTTTCGTTCTCTGGTGATTTATTATATAGTGGGGCTTTCTCATTGGCCCTAACTGCGGAGACCTTCCACAGGTCATATTCTCAGACAGTACTTTGAAATCTCTGCTTTCTAGCCAGGCCACTTGTTTTTTCCAGGAGTCCAGGGCAGTTTGGGTTCCCTATTTAAACCCAATGTGTGATCTGTGTTACCCACTTCACATTGTGTTGGTTACATGATGTCTATTGAGAACCCTTCCTTTGAAAATTCAGCACAGCACTGGCAATTATAGCTCCAAGAGGAGCTGCACTTCCATACTAACTATTTCTAAAGTGGCTCACCACCCCTCATATACTGCTAATAATTCTTTTTCATTTGGGGTGTGCAAGACCTTAGATCCTCAATATCCCCAGCACCAAAATCCTGGATATCAGCTTCAAGTCTCTCTGGGTGCTTTCAGCCAGAGGCTCAAGGTAGAGTCATGCTCCCTGAGTGGGGTGCAGATTATATTTCTCACATCCGATTGGGTTCACACTGTCCCAAGAGCTACCACACAAACTCTCTCCTGTTTGATCTTCTCAAAGGTTTGCCACTGCTGAGGGAAAAAATGTTCTTCTTTCAGGTGACTTAACACAGAGGACATACAATCTGAATATTACAGATTGATTTTACTCAGCAGCTAATTACCACAGCTGTTTGCTCAGTCTACATTGGCTGTCTGTATGATGATCAGTTGACAACTGAGGTTAATCCAGAAGAATTCTTTGTCATATTTATGACACTTTCTTCTGGAAGCATTATTGCTAATTTCACTGGGGTTGCTGAAGGAACTGGAAAATGTTCAGT
Source organism: Pedionomus torquatus (assembly GCA_013398155.1). Lineage (NCBI taxonomy): Eukaryota > Metazoa > Chordata > Aves > Charadriiformes > Pedionomidae > Pedionomus > Pedionomus torquatus. Next base: position 853,471 of record VZRU01006265.1, read on the forward strand.
ATAATTGAAGGCTTAGAGACTGTAAGTATAAATGACAAGAAAATGCCATTGTAATCTACATCACTGCTTCAGATCAGATAGAAATGGTTCTGTACGATATGTAATGGTATGTAAACAGCTAAAGTGGTATAGAGCTATAAATAGAGCTATATGTTATATAGCTATAAATGGTAAATATATAAATGGCATATAAATAGCTATAAAATATTTTTAGCTATTTTTGTATAACTGAATTTATTAAATCTAAAATGGAATTCTTTCACACTCAGAGATATGTCCTGTAGCCAAAGAAAAAGAAACAGGTGAAAACAAAAATGTAGTTTCAATGCACGGAAGTTGAGTTGTTGTGTGTGTTGATTCCTTAACCTATTACTACCCAAGGAAAATGTTCCTTAATTTTCCTGCACACAGACATGGAAAGATTGAAGAAACAAGGCAGGGAGTCAAAGTTAAAATATATCAGCAATTTTGGAAAAGTATGCACTATATAATGGGTTGATATGCTCAAGCTAACTCTTTTTTCTTCCCTTGGTAAAATACCAAAAGTAAACCCCCCAAGGATAAGATCAGCAGCCCAGACATTTTATGCTTCATTTTGTAAGTTTTTGCTTCCAAGGTTAGTCTATGCCAGTGATTGTTCTTTGCTGATAGTATTCAACCTACGGGACAAAAGCTATGGGCACATACAGCCAGCTTGCAACACTGTCCTGCCACTATAGGATACATCTGAATCCACTGGCAAGAAAAGCCATAGAAAGCTTATACTCAGGAGTATTTCACAAAAAACTGCTTTTTTCATGGCTTAACAGCAAGACTTTCCTGTTGTTTTCTCTATGTAAGAAGGAGTGTGAATTAATTAATGAGCAAGTTTTTATTGAACAACTATGGAAATTAGTATAGTCCAAAGCCACAAGACAATAGGTACTGTTAATGAATTGTAGCAAGCACAGGTTTTATCCCAAAAGCAAATTACATGACTGTTTTGGGAAGGACCACACAACTCACACAGCAATATATTAAGGCTGCTGAGCACATAGTTACAAGCATAATTTGACTTCATCAGGGCTTTAAGTGTTTTGATAGAAATAATAAAGGTTAGGCAGCTCACATTTGCTTCAGGATGAATGCTGTTCAGACAGTTTTCCATAATTAATCACTTTTCTACATCCCTCTGCTTTGTTTTCTTTGTCTTCTCTTCCTCAACAGTTTCTCACTAAATGAGACTGAGCTGTGATTTCTTTTAAATGGCAGCGCCTTCCTCAGAAGTCTAATCCACAGGCAGCAGGTACATGTTACTCCATGATAACATCACTTTACTAGCAAGGAGCAATTATGAGAATGAAACAGTTGTCATACTTGTTATCAAGTACATTCATTTATTGTTTAAGAAACAGAATATGTTGGAAGAAAACAAAGTACTTGTTGTACATAACTGAAAACTTAATAAAAATTGATGGTGTTTCTCTTTAACAGGCACCAGCTGCTGTTTTAAATCCCATGTAGTTTTATGATTTGCAGATAGGAAAATAAGTGAGCTTTTGCATTAGAAAAGATCACAAAAATATGGTGTAAAAGAAGAAATGAGAGAAAATCCCCAACAAAAGGGAATCTCTATGGAACACCAAAATAGAAGTTTCTCTTTTAACAGGCTGGGATCGAAACAGGGTGTTTGGAAAAATCTTCAAACTTGGTGATCATAAGTTTTGGGTCCTACATTGATTTTTCACTGATGTAGTAGTAATACATCGAAATTGATTAAATATGTATAGAGGAAATTCACTGTTTTTTGTTTCAGTAATGGACATCAGTAAACATATTTAATATATGCCAATAAAATTTAACATTTTAATGTATTTTATAATGGATGACAATAAACAGATTCACTATTATTTTTAAACATAAAATATTTTTGTGAGACACTGGAACAGGTTGCCCAAAGAAGTTGTGGAAGCCCCATCCCTGGAAGTGTTCAAGACCAGGCTGGATGGCACTTTGAGTAATGTGGTCTAGTGGGAAGTGTCCCTACCAATGGCAGGTGGGTTGGTACTCGATGATCTTTAAGGACCTTTCCAACTCTATAGATTCTATTATTCCATTTATAATTTATAGGTAAATAAAATATAAATATTTTCAGTTTATATATACATCCCTTAAAATACATATATGTTCAGGTCTATGAGCATATTTACCCTACAAGGGAGAAAAGTTTTAAGGATTTTCAGAGTATTTGGCAAAACATACTCACTCTTTATAGGTTATAGTGGAGTCCTAAAATAAGTGGATCCAGATGGCTATTCTGCCTCATCTTCCATGTGGGAATATAGAGACTGGACATGGTAAATATTCCTGGAAAAGTCATGCTCACAGGCTGTTGTTCAGACCTACTGGAACAGTCACTTTTGCACTGCTACTTTTTCATTGTGCATGAAGGGTAGGAAAACCATATTTATTTAATCATATATCCATACAATTTAGACATCTATTTCTTAGGCAATTCATGTCTGTTCAATGTGTTCCTATTCAACAGTTTTGGAGGAAGATTAGGGCTACTCTCCCCCCCACAGGGAGAACAGCAGAGCAAGATCTCGGCATTGTGCAGCTCTTTACAGATATGAATGTAAATTAGAAAAAAACTTATCTTTAGCATCATGTGATCCAACAGGAGGAGGAGTAAAAAATTGTTCCTGCTGAACCGGAGCAAATGGATCACTTCTCTGTCTCTTGACAGATTTGAACAGTGGATGGGAAAAACCACCAAAAGACAACAATGTTGTCATGACTGTCTTTTTGAATAAGGAAATTATAGAATAAGTGGTATCTTCTAGTTCAGGTATTGATAAGTATGTATGTTTTACATAGCTTCAGAATACAGAAACAAACATAAACTTCAAGTTATCAGATCTTGCCCAATGGCAGAACCAGTTATATATAATGCTGCAAGATCTGCTCTCCTAGAACTAATGAATCTCTTGTTAAGTTTTATCGTGGAATTGCCTGTGTCCAACAGATTTATGGTACTTCACAAAAAATATTTTCTGTTCTTTTCTGCCTAATATGTCTTTATCTTATAGAACACACATTTAGGCACCATATAGCTAGTGAGCTTGTCCCACTGTTTAATTAATGTGCATAATAAATTACAAAATGACACAAGTAGAAAACTATGGAACTCTATAATAAAGTAATAATGATTTTGTACCCTGTATCCTCCAATGCTGAGAACTAAAATTGATTCTGTCCATATACTGGTGCTTTCATTTCTACATATAAACCCCACTTGCACACATATCTCATAAAAATCATCCAGAAGGGAACTTGCCCCCCTTTTCCAAATCTGGAATTGGGCTTTATGGTGGGGAATTATCACATTCCCAGGGAATATAACTCAGCTACCCCCTACAAGCCATAGGTGTGGAGCTAATTTTTTTTCTCCACAGAGACTTTATTTCCTTCAGGCTAGAGGCAGATGTCAAAGCTAACTTCCTGGCTGTCCAAGTCCTCCGACCTTCTGCGGCTCACCTGGCCCAGACCCATCACGTCAAGGAAGGTCCGTGGAGCCACACCTGCATACCATGTGGCACAACACAGGTGAACCACTAAGGTTTTAAAGGTCCAGACTTCTCTGAACCCTTGAAGCTAGGATGCATTTCTCCCTCTAACATGGAAATAGATTTCCAACTGTTCAGCAGGTACACAAATTGTATTATGGCATTCAGCCCAGTGCTATAACACAGATGCAGTTTCAGTTTACTGTTTATCTTAGCTGATGCATTACAATTATATTCCTCAGTCACCCTTCATTCACTTCAGTTTCATTCAAGTATATAAACTACTTATAATTCAGTGGTGAAATTACAAATTTATCCATGATAAATGTGTGTGTTGCCAGTGCTAAATGTGCAGATATCAGAATGAAGAAATTAATGGCTGGATTTCTCAATAATTTTGCTTGAAACATGCAACCTACTCAAACTGAAAATCTTCAAAGAGATATAAAGTTTAATAAATACACATACTGATTAATTTTATTTAATCATTGCTTAAATTTATGAAAAAGAACAGGCTATGTGTCTATCTGCACTTCATACTATAAGAAATAGAAAAAAAAATAAATAGCTTAAACTTGATCCATGTGTTTTCATATGTATGAAATTTACTTTATTGTATATCCTGATTTTAAAATACGCACAGATGAAAATAGCTTCAATAGCAACATCCATTTCCAGCCAGGAAATCCAAATATTAGTTGTATGTAGTTAAATCTTTTAATCCCAAAATAAAATGCAAAGTCCCTGAAAGAGAGAGTAATTAAATATCAGAGGAACTATTCTTCCTGATTATTAGATGTGTGATGCATATGAGCACTAGGAGAAGATTTATATTATTTTTATATTTCCCATATAAATTATAACCAAGTATTGGCATACAAATTTAAATAATCCTTAGAACAATCAGTATTTCTGCAGCAGGGAATTTTCTGTAGGCTCAAAAGTAAAATGTGGATCTCTGGTTTACTTGTCTTTTCTCTATAGACAGTCTTTTGTCTAATCAGTGTGTTTGTTTGGAATATATTCCTAAAAATAGAAGCAAATTAAATGATTTCTCTTCACAGCCCATCAGCTTTTATCTAATCAGAATCCCTTTGATACTGATTTCTATTCTAGTTCATCTATTTATATTGCATTTGCTTTTTTTTCATCTTCTTCTCAGCCACATGCTTGCTATCAATGATGGTTTTGTTTAAACATAAATTGTCCTTCTCTAGCTCATAGCTCTCTTGATAGAAAAGCCAAGGTGGCAGAACTGAGTACCACAAGCTACAGAAAAGTACAAATACAGCTCTGACTCAGTTCTTGAACTCCGCTGGAGTTAAGGCATTCAGGAGCTGACCAGATCAATTCCTAAACCTACAAAAATTAATAATGCTAGATTTATGAATCCACACACTTTTTTTATTCCCTTTTTTAACAGATTATAATACCTAATTCCTTTTTCTCTGCAGGATGCAGAGAGTGAGAAGGAGAGAGGCCACATACAAGCATGAAGTATAAGTAACAGCATAGGGAGTACAGAAAATGGTAAGGCAAAGAAATTGTTTTCTGTATCAATGCTGTCTGTTATTCGTGTGTATTTCTATAGAAAGTTGTCCTTTAAGTCTCTGTAAATACCATTGCTACAAACATTCATATTGAGGAGGTCATAAAACGTACAGAAGAATTTGCTTGAGAGAAATCACAGTAGACAAGATACTGTCAGCCTTAGGACTGCATCAGGAGAGAGGTTGCTGGTGAGGACCAGTGTGATTAGAGTATAACTGCATGGCACAGTTATATTCACATAGCAATTCCAGTTAAAGCAATCTGAAGGGCAAAGGTAGAATTATGAACAGTCTATTTTAAGAAAGAATAATACTCTTTTTTTGTTTAGTCTAGTTCAAGGGAAAAAGTGCTGAGAGGGATATCTTTTCTGTTTATAAGGACATTCAGGTAAAACCAAAAGGCAAAAAAGTGCTGTCTTAGTGTGGTGGATTGACCTTGACTAGCCTTCAGGTGCCCACTAAGCCTCCTCTTTCTCAGGAGAAGGAAGGAAGAATCATGATTAAAAAGTTCATGGGTCGACACTCTGTGGCAGGTGTCTTATACAAGCCAACCGATTAGGGGGACCCAATTAATGAAGCCTTCTTACTCCTGCAGGAAGCCACAGGAAGTATTGTGCTTGCAGGTTCTTGTCCTGCTGGGACACTTCAACATCTTCTCGAAACATCTGCCAGAAAAGTACCACAGTTAGTCCAGGAGACTCCTGGAATGCATTGAGAATGACTTCTAAAGTCAGGTAATAGACAGCCCTGCCAGAGGAGATATGGTACTGTTAGTAACTAATGCAAGCAAGTTCATTGGCGACATGAAGACTGAGGCAGCCGGGGCTGCAGAGATCATGCACTGGTGGAGCTCACAGTCCTGATGGATATGGGTCAGGCAAAGAGTAATGTCAGGACCCACAATTTTAAAAAATAGAAGTCCAGCTCTTCAAGGAATTAGTCAATAGGACCCTCTGGGAAACTGCCTTCAGGGAGAAAGGAGCAAAACAGAAATGGCAGGTTTTTAAGGGAACATTCCACAGAATGCAAGAGCAATCAATCCCCAGGTGTAAGAAATGAGGAAAGGAAGGCAAGAAACTGGTGTGGCTGAGTCAAGACCTACTGGTCAGATTAAAGGTCAAGAAGGAAATGCATAGGCAGTGGAGGCAGGGAGGTATCCTGTGACAAATACATTGACACTGCCTGGGTATGTAGGGGTGGGATCAAGAAGGCCAAGGCACAGCTGGAGCTGAATTTGCCAAGTAACACAAAGAATAATAAGCAGGACTTCTGTAGGCACGTGGGCTAGAAAAGGAAGGTCAAAGAATGTGTACCTGCCCTAATAAGCAAGACTGGCAAACTGGTAACAATGGGGAAGGAGAAGGCTGAGGTACTCAATGAATTTTTTGCCTCAGTCTTCACTGGCAACCTCTCTTCCCACGCCTCTCAAGTGGATAGACTGCAAGACAGGGACTGGAGGAATAAAGTCCCTTCCACTTTAACAGAAGATCAGGTTTGAGACCAGCTGAGGAAGCTGATCATATGGGATCAAGTCTATGGGACCTGACAAGAAGCATTGCAGACTCTTGAGGGAACTGGCTGCTGTAGTTGCCAAGCCACTCTCCATGATCTTTGAAAAGTTATGGCAGTCAAGTGAAGCCCCCAGACACTGAAAAAAGGGAAACGTTGCATGTGTTTTCAAGAGGGGTAGAAAGGAGGACACTGGGATGTACTCACCTCTCAGCCTCACTTCTGTGCCTGGGAAGATCGTGGAACAGATCCTTCTACAAGCTATGCTAAGGCACATGGACAATAGGGAGGAGGTTTGAGACAGCCAGCGTGGCTTCATCAAGGGCAAGTACTGCCAGACCAACCTCATGGCCTTCTGTGATGGAGTGAGGAAAGAGCTGCAGATGTCACATATCTGGACTTCTGTAAGGCCTTTAACATAGTCTTCCACAACACCCATCTCTCTAAAGTGGAAAGATATGGATTTGACTGGTGGGCCATTTGGTGGATAAGTAGTTGGCTAGATGATCACATACAGAAAGTAGTGGTCAATGGCTCAAAGTCTGGATGGAGACTGGTGGCAAGTGGTGTGCCTCAGAGATTGATCCCTGGACAAGTACTGTCCAATATCTTCATCAGTGACATAGACAGTGGGATCAAGTGCAACATCAGCAAGTTTGTGGACAACATCAAGCTGAGTAGTGCAGTTGACAGGCCTGAGGGACAGGATGCCATCCAGAAGGACCCGGACAAGCTCAAGAAATGGGTGCATACAGGAAATTCAACAAGACCAAGTTCAAACGCACTGAGTTGGGGCTACTTCTGGTATCAATACAGGCTGGGGCATGAAGGGATTGAGAGCAGCCCTGCTGAGAAGGACTTTGGGATGTTGGTGGATAAAATCTGAACATGAGCAAGCGATGTACACTCATAGCCCAGAAAGCCAACCACATCCTGCTCTGCATCAAAAGAAGCATTGCCAACAGGTTGAGGGAGGGGATTCTGCCCCTCTACTCTACTCCTGTGAGACCCCACCTCAAGTACTGTATCCAGCTCAGGAGCCCTCACACAGGAAAGATATGGACCTCTCGGAGCAGATCCAGAGGAGGGCCACAAAAATAATCAGAGGGCTGGAGCACCTTTCCTAGGAGGACAGGTTGAGGGAGTTGGGATTGTTCAGCCTGGAGGACAGAAGTCTCTGGGGACATCTTACTGTGGCCTTGCAGTACTTAAATCAGGTCTAAATGAAAGATGGAGACAAACTTTTCAGTAGGATCTGCAGTGATATGACAAAGGGTGATAGTTTTAAAGTAAAAGAGGGTAGATTTAGATTAGAGATAAGGAAGAAACTTACCATAATGAGGGTGGCGAAACACTGGCACAGCTTTCCCAGAAAGGTGGTAGATGTTCTGTCCCTGGAAACATTGAAGGGTCATGTAGGATGGGGCTCTGAACAGCCTGGTCTAGTTGATGTCCCTGCTTATTGCAGGGAGGTTGGACTAGATGACGTTTTAAGGTCCCTTCTAACCCAAACTCTTCTATGATTCTATGATCTCTCACCAGTTACTGTTACGGGCAAAACAGACTCAACTTGGGAAAATTTATTTAATTTATTGTCAGTCAATAACAAAGTAGGATAATGACAAATAACAAAACTAAAAACATCTTCCTCCACTCACTCATTCACACACCTCTTCTCAGGCTCATCTTCACTTTTAAATCTTCTACCTCCTCCGCCTTGAGCGATGCAGGAGGATGGGGAATATGCATTTTGTTCGTTATCCCTAGTCCCTGCTGCTCCTTCTTCCTCGTGCTCTTGCCCTGCTCTAGAGTGGGGTCCCTCCCACAGGACGCAGTTCTCCATAACCAACCCCAACGTCAGTCTTCACCATCAGCTGTTCATATTCACAAACTGCTGCAGCATGGGACCTTTCCATGGGGTATAGTTCTTTTCTTTAGGAACATACTGCTCCAGCATCTTAGTCAACTAACAATTGAAATACATCACCCAAAATTCTTTTTCCATCCTGTAACTCAATGTCCATTACTGCCAGTAGGAAATTCATACACTCCATCTTCTATCATGTCAATTACTTTTTTTTTTTTAGGTTTTCAATTGAGCAGTTTCTGATTTTACTTGAGAGCATTTAAGCAAAGATTCTTCTGAGTAAATGGTGATGAACTTAAGTGTCAGTCCTAAAATAAATGGTCTTGGAAAATCAGCAATCATCATCAGCTAAATAAGTAACATACAACCTGTATCTGCTGGACTGGGTGAATGGCACAGCAGATCACCCAATGTGACAACAAAAAAAAATGAAAAAGTCAGATCAGGCCTACCATCAAGCCTACCATCAAACACACAAAGAAAGACTTAAAAGAAACCCCAAAACAAAACAAAAAAAAAACCAAAACAAAACAAAAAAAACCCCAGCAGATAATTGGAATAGTGCCTGAAATCTGAAAAGAAGTTCTAATTTTGAATGGACTAGGTAAAAAGTAAAAGAAAATTCATTTTGTCTCTTTGTCATTCTCCTCAAGGTCAGCTGTTTTATTTTAGTGAGATGACATCAAGAAATTTCAATGTCCCCTTTTGCGAGACGTTAACTCTCAGTCCTGAAGGCGTTTAGAATTCATTTATTGTTTGTTTTGATGAGGCAAGATACATGAGTGACAATAATGCTTAACATGATTTGAAGGAATGCTTAACAACAGCAATTCTAGCAGGTTGATGTAAGCTCACTGTAAGTGACAAGGCCATCCACAAAATCAAACAACTTTCCAAATCTCCAAATGTCAGTAAGAGCTATGCAGACTAAACAACAACAGGGGCAAGCAATTACAGTTTTCACAAATCATCTTTGTATTACCCATCCAGTAATTGCTGAGTGCTCAGTTAATCATCCATGTTTGTGCACACAAGCCTTTAACCAGTGGTTAAGTAGGAAGCATATTCTTTCCAGCATGAACAGGTTACAACATAGGAGTAGTCTTTGTGAATGAAACAGAGGTTAAGCTTAAACATGTAGGCATATTCTTTATGTAGCCCATTATACTAAGTTACTACATAAGTAAATAACATTAACCCATTTTGTTTTCTTTTATTGAGAATGAAATAGAAAATTGAAAGACAGAATCTTAGTTATTAATTTCAGTGTTTTGTAAGATACTAGAAGTTTTAATTAAATAGGGAAAGAATAAAATCTATAAATAATTAATAAAATACATTTTAATTAAAATAAGATTTCTGATTTTTCTCTTTCTAAAACAGGTTAACACAAAAACAGCTTAAGGAGCCATTGCAAAGATACAGCAGCTAGATATTTGAGGACTAATTCTCAAAGGTAATGAAAAGCTTTCATATTAAAATTTTTTATCCAGAGATTTCAAAGTCAAAGTATGATGTTCAATTTTACAGATGGAAGAATTCTTTGAATATGACCAAATAAAATGCAAGTTGGAAGTACCTTTGTTATATAAAGCTCTGCTGAATTTTTCCACTTTGGAAGGGCTGAGAGGAAGCGCTCACAAATCTGTACTTAACTTTTATAAGGCAGTCTATATGAGGCTGATAAGGAGTAAGATTTTGATGTTGCAGACAAAAGGAATAAGTGTATATAAAATCACATTATTTTATAATGCTCATTAGAACAATTGTTGTTATTTATTTGTGTTTATATAACTGCATGTCACCATATACCTTAGATAAGGAAATATTCTCAATACCTAAGTGGGTCACTTGAAGTTGTACAAACCAGTTAAACACCAATCTGAAGTAGCACAGTTGCTTTTAAAACAACATTTCAGCTTAATGTATTTTCATACTATTGAATTGGACAAAAGATATTAATGGGAGTAGTGGCTGACCTTCAATATATCAGTTTTTGCTATAATTCATGTCTGACTGGATAATTTTTTTACTGAGCCCTGAGAAGACAATGGAGATGTCTCCATAGGAATCAGAGTTTTTCCCAACAGTTTTTCATAAACTCTTTTTTAATGTCTATCAGAAGCATCAAATATTGCAGAAACACCTTTTTTGTCCACTTTTTAAGCCACTGGAATAAAAAAGAATTTAGTTTCTCAAGCTATCATGGACAGATTTACCAGGTGAATACATAGCTGTATTCACTTCTTAAAAAAATGTATTTCCAATAGCAAATGTAAGAATGCAAATGTAAGAAATTTGTAACAAAAGATGTACAAAAGATAAAATAAACTCACAAAAATTATGTACAGCATAAATATTCCTTGCAGAAGATCTAACAAAATTTTTTTTTTCTTATTTTTAATTGAGGTTCATGAATACTGCCCTAAGAAACCACCCAAAATCATATCACTAGTTAAAATCTGTTAGTCCATCTTTTTCCAATAAGCACTAGTAGCTGAGTCACAGTAAATTTTCTATCAAGTAAAAATGACATTTTTTAAAATTCCACTTAAAGAAATCACATTTTTAAATCATTTAGCATAAATTTTCAGTGCTGCAGTGGAATCACTGGAATATTTTATGCTGAGATGAGTATGATTTATTAATGTTTAAATGCCTATTATAAGCAAAAGTTCTAGCATAATAGTGATATTACAAACTATACTTAATGAGATGAACATATTTGGTGTTTGGGGTTTTCTAAGAGCAGCTTCTTTTGGGGGAATTTATTTTAGCTTGAAAATTGTATGAAATGTAACTATAAATAATTGGGATGCAGTGAAAATTTTAGAACTCTAAAAAGTACTTTTAGTTAATTTGAAGCAGTTTCTACTAAGATTTTATTCTGGGTCACATCACAGAGCTAAAGTATTCAGTCATGGGTTATTTGACATATACATGCTGAGCAGAAGTAATTGCAAGTACTTAGGACGCAAATATGGAGATGGTCTTGGGCAGCATTATCATGAAGTCATGGAGTTTTCAATTCTTGGAGAAGCAAGGCAAGGAGACAGTAGAACTGTCACCTCGGACTTCTGAAAAGTATTGGCACACTTTTTCCTGTTTAGGAGCATGGTTGAGAGTGGCCCTTGGAAGGCAGTCCTGAAGAGCATAGGTGCCCAGGAAGGCCATACCCAGGTTCCATAAAACGAGCTGATGGGGAAAAAGACCAGCCTGGCTAAACAGAGACCTTTGGCTGGACCTCAGGAATAAAAAGAAAGTTTATAATGTTTGGAAAAGGGGATTGGTATCTTATGAACAATACCAAGGTGTAGTGAAGCTATGTGGGGGGATGGGGGTGGGGTGGTGGAATTAAAAGGGCCAAAGCTCAAGCAGAAATTAACTGCATTTCACTGGTGAGGTGATGACTGCAATATTGCATCCAGTTTTGGGCTTCCCTGTTCAAGAGAGACAGGGAACTACTGAAGAGAGTCCAGTGTAGGGCAACAAAGATGAGCATCTTCCTTATGAGAAAAAACTGAAAGAACTGGGAATCTTTAGCATGGAGAAGAGAAGGCTGAGGATAGACTTTATTACTATATATAAGTATCTGAAGGGTGGGTTGAAGAAGGATGGAGCCAGACTCTTTTCAGTGGTTCGCAGTAACAGGACAAGGGACAATGAGCACAAGATAGAACACAGGAAGTTCTATTCAAAGATGAGGAAAAACTTCTTTATGGTGAGGGTGACAGAGCCCTGGAAGAGGCTGCCCAGGGAGGTTGTGGAGTCCCCTTCACTGGAGATCTTCAAGAGCCGTCTGGATGCAGTCCTCGGTAATGTGCTCTAGGTAATCCTGCTTCAGCAGGGGAATTGGACTAGATGATCTCTAGAGGTCCCTTCCGACTCTGACAATTCCGTGATTCTGTGAAATATTTATGATGTTATGAGTTGAAAATGAGTTAGTAAGTACTCCAGGATTTCAGAATCCTTTTGGTGACATTATTTAATGTCAGAGAGTTATGAAACTCTTTGTTTCAATTCATTTTGAATGATTCAAGGCAGAATAACTTCCCAAAATCTTTCTAATCCGTGTTTTGACATGATGGTGTGAGAAGAAGTAATTTAGATCATCCTTTAGGTAATCTTTAAAAGATCCTTTAGATCTATCATGTTGCCTATTGGCAGTCTCAGAAGCTACAACTTGTCCCAGCAACAGAAAGTACTTTGTAATTTCATGGCCTGATGTGCTGACCATTATGTCTGGCGATATGTATAAAGTGCCTATCTCCATGTCTATCTTCCTTACTGCCTTAATGTGCTCTAGAAACCATTTCTGCCTCAGAAAATTTCTGCTATTTCACTCCAATGAGTCCTAAGATATAAAAGATGAAAAAAGCAGCTCTCGCTAAGCAAAGTGATGTCTTAAGCCATATACTTCATTTTTTTAAATAAACAAGCTTACTAAAAAACATTGATCAGTGGCTGTGATGATAGAAATGATTTGTGAACATAAACAGCCTTCGTTGATTGTTTTTCTTAAATTAACTGTGACTCTCTGGTTGTGTAAATCATAGGTATAGCTACGACGTGGCTTAGCACCAGTAGCATTTTAATATTTGGCTGTCAGTCGCAAGAAGCTTTACGTCAATTCCACACATCTCTGTGGTTTAAATCCCATGTGTAACACTACTTTGTCTTCTTTTTCATTCTAGTTCTTAAAAAGTTTGTAGCTCTTCTCATTCATTACTCTGTTCTCAGGAAGAAAAATAGCTTCATTTTCTGCACAAGCCAATTCTATCAGTTTCTGTATTCAATCATTTTTTTCTCCAAAATTTGCATTATTTTCTTGGCATTTCTGACACTGAAATCACTTGACTGAAAATACCTGAAGTTATCCTCAGTGGAGGTTTCTAGATTTTGTATCAATAACTATATAATAAAACATATGAAACTATCAATTTATGGTCCAAAAGTACAGTCCACAATCAGCCCATCAGCCATAAGTTACTGGCTGCTTCATCATAGACCTTTCTTGCTATTTTTACTGAACCATATTTGCATGTCTTTGGGGACCTTATCATTTTATCTAGTAAAGTCAATGGAAGTTCTGTCTTTGATTTCAGGGTCATGGAAATAATCCCCTGAACTGGAAATATAGGATATGATCCTCTCAAAGGTACCTAGAAGAAAATGAGTATGTGCTTGTGAGACCACACCTGTGTCCAGCTCTGGAGCCCTCAACATAGAAAGGACATAGAACTGTTGGAACAGGCCCAGTGAAGGGCCATGAAGATGATTAGAGGGATGGAGCACCTCCCTATGAGGACAGGCTGAGAGAGTTGGGGCTGTTCAGCCTGGAGAAGAGAAGGCTCTGGGGAGACCTTATAGCAGCCTCCAGTATCTGAAGGGAGCCTACAGGAGAGCAGGAGAGGGACTCTTTGTCTGGAAGCATAGTGATAGGACAAGGGATAATGGTTTTAAACTGGAAGAGGGGAGATTTAGATTGAATATTAGGAAGAAATTCTTTCCTGTGAGGGTGGTGAGGCACTGGAACAGGTTGCCCAGAGAAGTTGTGGATGCCCCATCCCTGAAGTGTTTAAGGCCAGGCTTGATGGGGCTTTGAGCAAACTGCTCTAGTGGGAGGTGTCCCTTCCCATGGCAAGGGGGTTGGAACTCAATGATCGTTAAGGTGCCTTCCAACTCTAAGCATTCTATGATTCTATATATTGGGATATATAAGAGAAAAAATGTCTTTGTTTCTTGACCTGTCATTTGAAAGATAATATTTAGGGATTAAAACCAACACTTGACATGTATTATTTGAACAAACATGTTTTACTTAGTGTAAAAGCAATTTATTATTTATTTTGAAATCATAGCATCAGATTATACTGAAAATGTTGTTTAACCTCATTTAAAAACTGGAAATGATTGTGCCTGGGTATAAAAAAGCTTAATCTGAAAGCTATAATGTGACAGTGAGTTATTAAAATAAGCTTTTTCCTGTCACATTTCTTCATGATCAGTAGTTTTTGCCACCGTGTTACACTGTATAACAGTTGTGAATTAACTATTACAAAAATCAATAAAGTACCCCATGTAATATAACATGGATGTCACAATGACCAAGAGTTATGGGGTAATTCCCAACTAAATTCTTCACTGTTTCTCAAATGTGAATACTGCATCAAGAAAATTATTTTTATGGTTATCACTTGAGTCATGAGCTATGACTTTACATCTGTCCTTTTCATTATCGCCATATCATTATGCAAATGAATGCATAAATGAATAGTTCCTTCCTGCTCACATCTTAGTTCAGTTTGCCTGTTAATTACATAGCAATGCTGTAATATAAGCACCTCCATTCTGAGTTTCACATTTTGATTCGTATAATAACTTTAAAGACATTATTGCAGGCATTAATTGAAACATTCCATATAAAGACTAAACATATCTTTACAATCTGATGAGGTCCCGTGACCAAAGCTGTAAATCCATCATGCCATTACTACTGCATAGCTCTATGACCATAGTCTACAATTCAGTTCACTGGCTAGCGCAGCCAGATGACAACAGTAAACTTCCCATATTCTACATATCATCACAGTGAAATGTATTCTGGAATTAGAAAGGCAGCATCTGTAGCATCATTTTGTCTACAGAAAACATGATTTATTTACATATTGCAGGCAGCCCTTAATTTTGTAGATACAGAAGTTATTAACTAAAGGTATCTAATTTTACAGCTCTATTGTCTCTAGAGAGACTTGCTTTCAAAAACAGAACAAAACCAAGAAACAGGGATTAGCTTTTTCCATTTTGTCTATATTTTGTCCTTATTTTATGCAATAAATGTGGTCCATGCCACACCTGTAAAGAGATTCCATTTCTTATAACATACTGTCAGACCAGTGCTACCAATAGGGTATATAGCATTGACGATTATTGCCATGATGATAGATAACTCCAAGCAACTTGCTTTTATTATGTATTTTACATCAGCATTGTCCCCTTACTAGAATACATCATCAGAGCAATGGCTCTTTGTGTTATCCATCACTTGAGCAATGTTGCCTAGTGTTATTCATCATAAAGGCAGTGACATTTAAAGTCATACATCATCAAAATGATGGTCCTCCACATACAATGCAAAAAAGGCTTTCTTAATATTGTAGGTGTGGTGAAGAATGTATAGGATACCTTTTGATGATTTTTTAAAGAAAATAAATTTTTTATAAAAAATAACCACACCACCTAACAATATCTAATCTGCAGGGATTTAATAGTACCTTATTATCTCATGAAATAAACCAAGATAGCTCTTCCACATTTCCTTGGAAATTTCTCGGGGAAAACTAAAAATTCTTTTTATAGCATAATTTTGAGTGGAAACAGTGTCACAAAGCAGAACAGGAAAAGAAAACTGTCAAGCTGAGGCTCCAACAGTGAGTCATCCAACTTCACTTGTTAGAATTCAGAAATCTCAGCAGTATTTCCTATTGTCAGCCTATGACTGGCTTTCTGAAGTAGTAAGTTCTCTGAAAGGATATTTTATGACCAAGAACAATAAGGACTCTTGCAAATTTCTTTTATTCAATCTAACAGAATTAGGACTTAAATTTTATGTCTAAACTACGCTGCAAAGACATTTATTTCTAGAATTCTTATTTGTGATGATCCACTTTTTCCACTTAAAGAATATGAAATCTGCCTTTGATAGTATCTTCAGTTCTGTCTTTGAAAAGAGAATAGCTTTTTCTTTTTTTTTCCATAAGTGTAACTCTAATAGGTGGCATCATACAAAGAAGAGCCAGAATATAACTCTTTCAGCATCATCATAATCAACATATTGTTTTATAATCTGATGATAAACTCTCAGTGATAACTATACTGGTACCTGTAATTCCTTTTTCCTGGTATTTCTTGATGATATGCATGCTGAGATCTTTCAGTTTTGCATCACAAAGGGGAACATTTATGTCAGGAACAATTAATCGCTTTGTACACGATCTCATACTCTTTGGCTGTTTTGGTCTAGTGGGAGTAGTCTCTGCCCATGGTGGGGGCGAGGGGTGGAACTTGGTGAACTTTAAGGTCCATTCCAACTCTAGCCATTCTATGATTCCATAATTCTGTTCGTTTTAATTTGTTACTATTATTCATAGTGATGTCTAATAAATTCATTTATTATGATGGATTAAATTTCAGCTTCAAAGAACTACTGCTTCAACCTTAGTGACTTCAGATATTTAAACTAGCTTTTTCCAGGTAATGACACTGGGCTTTGTACTACATCTAACTCTTGCAATACAGCTACTATTTATGTGAGCTTTACCTTGCAAGTTTGTGACCATGCATTATATCATTTATACCATCATACAATTTTAAGTTATCTTCTCTCAAATGTATGTGTGTTTAAACCTTTTGCAAATCTTACTGTTAAACCTCTGTATTCTACACAAGACAGACAGCTTACTTGTTTAGCATAGTAAATAAAGTATCTCAAAGTTGTTCCATCAAATTTACTGTTTAAATCACAGGTCATTCTTGCAGAATTAATTTTATAGTCACCTCATTCACTACTGGCTTTGCTAGCTTTAGTTTTCATGAAACTTTCCGCTAAAACAATTCCACAGTGATAATAACACTGTTATTATAT
>VZRU01006265.1:877171-902491 GCA_013398155.1 Pedionomus torquatus
GCCCAGAGAAGTTGTGGATGTCCCATCCCTGAAGTGTTTAAGGCCAGGCTGGATGGGGCTTTGAGCAGCCTGGTCTAGTGGGAGGTGTCCCTTCCCATGGCAGGGGGGTTGCAACTCAATGATCTTCAAGGTCCCTTGCAAATCTAACCATTCTATGATTCTATGATTTACTGTGTACTCAGAACAGATTCAGAACCATAGGATCGTAGCCTGAAAATATGTTTGACTGCAATCTTTATTCTGTTTACTACTGGTTTAGAGCTTGTACCTCAAATAAAATGACCCATAATGTTTCTTTAGTTCTACCACGAACTACAAAATATTTGTAGTTTGTATTTTATTTGTAGTTTGTATTTGTATGCGTTTGTATTTTAGAAACTTCGCCACTTCTGAGCTAGGCTCTGCTTAAATGTCTTTTTTTTTTTTTTTTTAATTTAAGTTGCAGAATAGAGACACCTTCTCTCTTAAGTCTTTGTGGCTTTACCAAGTTTGTTACTGTTTTTCTCCTGCACCCATTCCCCCTTGCTCCCTTGGACCGAGTATTGTGAAGTACACACCTGCAAATGTGCACTTTGTGAACCTGAATATGGAACCTGCTGTTCCTTTTTCAGCTTTTCTTTACATATAATGATTTTGGCAACTGGTTTCCTAGCTTTTTCTAAACTTTTCCCTTAATCAGGGCAGATTCTGCTTATCTCTTCCTGTTCAACTTTTAGACCTTTAGGACCACCCCTTTTTGTATATTCATAGCCATTATATATTGGTCTAATCCAGTACTACAGCTGCCTGGCTATATCCTGTTCTATTCTTAGGAGATGCCTCCACAAGTGGATAAACTGAAATAATATAATGTAGCATAAAATAAGTTATTTTCCTTTTCTTTAGGCAAAACTTATAGGAACTGTTGAAATTACTCTTACCAAAACAGAGGTGAAATTGGGATTTATTTCACACGTTAAAGATCAATGTGCAACAATTAGAGATAAATCCCATATGAAAACTCCAGTCAACTGACTTCAGGTCAATTTCGTTGTAGTCATTTAGTTTTGCAGGATCACAGAAAGGAACATTCTGGCCTAAGGAATTTGTATGAACTACTTTAAGTATACATTGATATATGCAAGTTATCCTACTACTTGGCTATGATGATATTTTGTTGTTCATAAAGGGAAGTAAGATATTTTCATAAATTAGAATGTTCAAATAACTTACCATAATTACTTTGGGTTAGTAATTAAGTAAAGGTTATTCTTTAATAATAATATAACTGTGGCAATATGATAATAAGAAGAGATGTAATTCTGTTAAAAGCAATCTGTACCGCCAATAATAATTACACTCCTCTATGTTAACCACTGTGATTAAAAAATGATTAGAAAATTAATATCTAGAGTGTAAAAACCATGTACATGGTATTTCCTTGGAGCTTCCCATGTTAGCATCAAACATCATGCCAGGCTGTGTCTGCTAGATAATTTTAAGATAAACACTATAAACAACATAAACAACTGTTTTGATTTCAGTTGCAATAAAGAATTATGTGTGACTTTCTACTTATTCCATGGGTCTGGTATTAAATGAACCTAGAACACATTTTTTTTTTATATTATGTTCAGACAATCTCTAATTTTAGATTAGAGATTTTTCAAATGTGATTTACAGTAGTGACTGATCTGTGTCACTGACAAATCTGGTCCTCACAGCAGCACTCTGTCTTCCATAGTCCAACTACCTACCTACTTTTAAGAGCCAGTGCCTGTCACCCTCAAGGAGGCAGCTCTGCTGTCAAATTCTGAAGAATTCTTGACTGAATTTAACTGAATATAGCAATTTACAGGGTTTATTGTATGAGCCTGTTTATTGTATGTCTTTCATCATGTCAAACAATAAATCCTAGAAATGCCAGAAATTTGTACAGCTATAGAAATGTACCTAAATCTTGTTTTATCCATTTCCATTGTAAGTCACTATAGTCCACAGGCTGAATTGGTTCATACAGGACAGAGATCAAAGGACACCCCACAAGCAAAGTTTACAGCCAGCACTAGGAGTATTTGAATATAACCTGCTCTGACAGTAAACACTAGCTGTGTCTAATCCCATTCCAGTAAACAAATCCAGTGAGTCAGTAAAAAGATATGTGGTAATTTTATTCTCAGAGTAGGGCTTAAATACTTCACCAATTTTTAGAGGAAAAGAGTTATAACAAACTAGAGAATAAAATATGTGCTGTGTATCCTTTGCTAGACTGTGGTGAAAATCCTATTAATAGCTTGGTCCTGCCAGTAGATGTGTCAGGCTGTGTAATTTACTTGAATACACAAACTACTCAGAACTTTCCCTCATTTCTCTCCCAATGCTCACAACTATACAAATGATTTTGCATTAAATATAATGCCAGCTGTACATCAAAGAATGAAATTTGCCACTTTGATTACTTAGCGTTTTGTACTCCCTGCACAACACTGCCTTCCTTTCAGCTGCAGGATTTACAAGGTGCAAGACTTACAGATTATTGAGGACTGCATATCTCACCTGATTTCTAAGCTTCCCGTTCTTGGCTAACAGAAGGGATTCAAGAATAGCTCAAGGGACTGTGAGAAGATGTTAAACACAGAGGTCTAACTTTAGGACCACCTGGACATCACCCAAACCTCGTTGAATTGCAGTGAATGAAGAATTGGCTTTTGGTTTCTTTACCCCAGACCATGATATGGCCAGACAAGGAATTGCATATGACAGGAGAAAAAAAAATAAATAATGAAAGAGTGCTGCTGGGATTTCAGGGCCAGGTTTTTATCAGCCAGGTAAAAGTAAGCCTTAAATGTTATAAAGATGAATGAATAAATGACAAAGCTGCATGCTAATCATACATTCCTCTCTCCTTAATCACTAGATTATTCCTGTTTCTACAAACCCTCAAGACTCCTTTCACAGGCTAGACTTTAAAAGGTCACTTGGGTTAACCAGGGAGACAAAAGCTATTAGAAAATCTGCCCAGCATTTTGTTTAATCTGGCACTGAGACACCAGGACACTGTCAAGGAAAACAGTTAAGAAACAGATGCTTGAATGTTTCACTTCTTCACTGAACAACAATTACAGGTAAGTAATTTTCTTTACCATGAAATACAGTAATCTGCTTTATTGCCTTAACTTTTCACCATTTTGTCAATAGGTAACTACACCTTCTCCCTCAAATTAGCAAGGCCATCAACAATAAAAAGAATGAATACACTTTTCTGGGTGATCTCCCTACCCTTATCTTGACCCACAAGCTTTTCCTTGTGTTTTATTTCCTTTGTCCAGCTGAGGAGGGGAGTGGTTTTGGTGGGCAACTGGAGTCCAGCTGGGGTCAACTCATCCACAAAAGAAAAAAAAAAGAGAAAAGATAAATAAATGTATCTTTTAAATTTATCTTTTCAGTAAATTTAGTTAAGAACACCACTATACCTATTTTGTGTCTCCTTATTAGCAATAAGCAATTCCAGCTGGTGAGCAGTGTATCAAGCTCTGTGTCTTTTAAGGTCAAAAAACAAGGGAGGTACCAAGAAAGGGGCATATTGTCAGATGCACACTACCCTAAACTGTTTTATGAACACAGAAACAGACAGTACCACATTTTGGAGCCTTTCAAGTGTGAAATGAACTTTTTTATTTGAGTCTTCATGAGTTAGTTACTGTTTCAAAAATTATAGAAAAATAACATAAAATTAGAAGAATTATTCCCTCTGAATAGCTTTTCTCAGTGCACATTGTGTTACTCCCAGTGATTACAAATAAAGTCATTTTCTGTTTGGAAACTATGTGTCATGAATCTGAAAATAGTTTGCGTGATTTATGGTAAATTAAATCATAAAACAATCAGCAGAAATCAAGTGATCTAATTTAGTCCTATGTCTAGGTAGGAAGGACTAAAATATGCTTCACAGCTTATGCTCATGCTGCTAAAACACAAGGCAAGTGATCCTCAAAGCTGGGAGCGTGGAGAGATAGAAGCAACCAGTTATCACTGACTTTCAAATGGGAGCTGAAAACTAATTGTACCACTGTGTATCTCTTTCTGAATACAATTCACTACTATACCATATGCTGCCTCATTCTATTATATGCTCACCAATTCAATTTTCTTATGAAGGAGAGGAACCTGGGATCTTTAATTTCTAAAAGGTAAAATACAGACAAACAGAAGCTCTGTTAAAGTGTTTGGTAAAAAAGACAAAATAGTCATACACAAAATTATGACTATTAAAAATATAAATAAATATATATCAAGAATAAAAAAAAAAATTCAAAATAATAAAAAGCAAAAATGTTCATCATAAAAGTAAAAAGTTAGGAGTAGAAAGAAATCCTTAAAACCCAAGAAATTTCTAAATGAGAAAAATAAAAGTACTGGTAATTGTATCAAGTTAAATACAGATTGACAGTATCTTGTTTCAAATGCTTTTTCTACTTGCAATGCATTTTTTGGAACAACAGGTTCAGGATGTTGCCTAGAGGCAGAAATGCTGGATAGGCATAGGTAAGTTTCATTTTGAATCAAGAGTGCAGTTCCTGCATATTGTTTCCATTCCCTGTGGGCACAAATGCCTTCGGTGTCTTTGTACTGCTCATGGCCTTCTGGTTGCAGCTTGGTAGCTTGCTTTTCTCCTGCATCTCTCTAATCTCCCAGCCAAGCTTTTGTGGCACTGTTTTCTCATGCTGCTGGGCATTATTTTTCACCATGTCTCTCATACTGTTATTTTTATGGGTTTTAACTCATAAATCCCCATATTACTCCTATGGTTAAATCTCAAGAGAAGCAAATGGCAGTCACACAAATCACCTTTTCTTTCTCCTATTTTCCACCCTTGGGTTGTAGCTTTTACTTTAAAAAATAAAATAAAATAAAATAATAATAATAATANTAATAATAATAATAATAATAATAAAACCACAATAGGGAGTAAGGAGTTTTGAGTGACTCCTGAGAAAAACTTTATAGTTACCATAGCCAAAGTATTATTGGGGGATGCTGCTGCAATGAAACAGAAGCCCAGAGAGTATGTTTGCCCTGGTAGCACTTCTTCTAGCACTTCCTTTTCCAACATCCACTTAGTAGAGTTATCTCTTTCCCTTTTCCCTCCTTTTCTGTGTCACTCTCTCATCTTTTGTTTAATTTATCCCCAAAAGTAACTTTCACTGTTTGAGTGACACCAGCTACATAACCTTTGGAGAAATCTTTGTGAACATGAACTTGTTTCACCATCCTTTGTTCCAAACTGACTAGCAACTTTGGAGTGCATGAACTAAATTACTTTTGAATGAAATTAGAGTGCAAGGGAATGCAGCTAATATATGCCAGATGGGTGTTCAGTCCATGAGGCTAGATTAGAAGTAGACAAATATATATACATACTTATTAAAAACTAATATAAAATATATTGTGAAATATGGCTAGTGGAGTAGCAAGTCATCAGCTACTCTATAGCTGTATCCCTCTACAAATTGGTCTGAACTCCTTGCCAGTGTAGGCGTATCCAGCGAATCTAATTGCCAAGCACAATATAAAAGGACCACCTTACCAGAATAGAAAAGAAGGACTCAGGGAATGCAAGGCCTCATGAGGCCTGAAGCTGAGATTCCCATGACAGAGTCATTCTTTACAGAAGGGGAGACTAAGGAATTGTCTCCAACTGGTTTTTCAATAAAAGAGGATTTAGAACAAGCTGATTAGTGACAAACTGCCAGGAGCAGATGTTATTCACTCAAGAGCTCTAAAAGAACTCAGATGTGAAATTGCTGCAGAGTACAGTTTATCATTTCAGTCAACCTCCATACCAAGAGGTAACAAATATGACACCATCTGATAAAAATCTCCTAGGAGACATCAAAGAATCATAGCTCAGGAAGGCTGACCTTCATACTAGGCAGATCAATATCATCAAGAATAGAATGAGGACATATGTGTAGAATAACAAAGTATATTTGGCACTGTTTCCCTAAGAAAAGGGTCTTGTCTCTTTTTTTTTTTTACTCAGAGTAGGTGTACAAAGAAGTTCTGATCAATGAAATACAACTAGGTTTTCAAAAAACTTTCAAGAAGTTGTTTCACTAGGAGCTCTTAAAGACATTAAATCACTGAGATGAGAAGAAATTCCTTTTGAATTCACAGTTGTGAGGAAGCAAAGGAAAATGGTGGCT
Source organism: Pedionomus torquatus (assembly GCA_013398155.1). Classification (NCBI taxonomy): domain Eukaryota; kingdom Metazoa; phylum Chordata; class Aves; order Charadriiformes; family Pedionomidae; genus Pedionomus; species Pedionomus torquatus. The sequence continues at coordinate 883,357 of VZRU01006265.1, forward strand.
AGAATTTAGACCAGAGAAAGGGCTGCCCGAAGGGACATACAGAGTCTGTGGTGCTTAGCATATGTATGAGTGATCTTGCAGAAGAGGGACAAAAGTGAAGCAAAAAAGTTTGCTTATGATGTAAAAGTGCTCAGAGTATACTCTATATCACTAAATTGAAAATAAAGCATACAAAAATAAATCTAACTATTCAATCACAGTAACACTGTCTAAATTAACCATTGACTTTCAATAAATAGATTTTAAATCCTTAAGGCCAGAAATATTCCAAGGACTGCATATTAGAAACCCAATTGCTGATAATAAAAGCATTTTTAAATCAACATAGGCATAAAGCTGATTAGAGAGTTGAAGGTACTAGTAAAGAAAAAAAGGAAATATATTCTCTGCAAAGCACAGGTGGATGCTAGGCAGTGGATAAAATACAAATAAACAGCTAACAATTTTTAGAAAAAGAACTGAAAACAAAGCAGAAAATAATACAGTTCCACTGCATAAATGTGTACTCTTATCTTAAATGCAGTGTATAGTTTTATAAACAAAAATAATAAAGCAGTAAATATAACATAAAGGAGGCAAAGCAAACAGAGGTATGAGTAGGCTTCTGAAATGCATTTAGTAGGCTAGGGTTTTGTTCATTTGAACAAATGGATATTTGTATGTATAAAAAATAAATCAGTTTTATAGTGAATTCATTTGGGATCAGTTATCTACTGTTACTCACTAGTCAGTATGTAGAAAGCACAAAAGTGAAATGAAAACAAAAAGTCTGTTTTTATAATATGTAACTTAGTTGTGGAATTAATCTCTACAGAACAGAGTGGTGAGCAAAAATATAAATGTGTTCCAGGAGGAATTAGGTTAAGTAATGTGCAGTAGGTTCATCAGTGGCCATTACACCTGGAGACCTAGGAACTGTCTTGGCCTACATAGGCAAAATTTTTAGTTTGCAACAAAAATGATTTAAAGATTAGGTAACTATTACATACTTTGGTCTAGCTTTTGCTTAGCTTTGTATATTAGTTTGGGGTACCACCTAATGCTATATATATAATTTTCTAAATACTAGAAAGCAACAACAATTATTTATTTTATGTAGAATATCTCTGTCTCTAGAATAAAATACTGTGCCAGGGAGTAAAACCATGTATGACAGCAGAGGCCTTGAAAATGGAATGGATCACACTGGAGCCCTATGGTTGTTAATACACGAATGGTCAATTATTGGTCACCAGAAGAATGCAAGCCTGCAAACTGGATAAAACTAGTTCTAAAGCAACCAAAAGCCAAAGACAGATGCCAAGCATTCTACATAAATTAACAAAGACATTACAGACCAGTGAAGAAAGACCAAGATGTAAAGCATGTTTTCATTTTTATGTTTTCATGTAGAACACACTGAAATGGCCCCAAGTAGTCCTCGAGTGAGGAGGAAGAAGCCATAATAATCAATATCACTCTGACGCAGGTGAAGGTCCTAGGTGGCTGATGATTCACCTGTACACTGTAACGCCTCTGCCTGGCCAAAGTCACCAGCCTTATGAGATTTAACATAACAGCAGAGGGGCAGATATGAGAAAGGTTTATATATAATTTTAACTGCATATGAACTAAACTACAAGTGATGGTATAATTGCAACTGTACTAATAATAATTCCTTCATCAGAATAAAATTAAACTAGAAATAAATTCTTGGCTTTGCATGTAAAATATGTTCTTCTTGCCGATAACGAGATTTTTAGCTTAATAAACCAGTAAGTTGTTCAAACAGCCCATTGTTGTCATTTGGATGCAACAAACTGATAAAACTGTACTAGTGCAGAAATAGTCTGAACAATCTAACTGATTATTAGAATTGATTGTTAGAATTTGAAAAATTTACTAGTGGAATAATTTCAGTTCTTCATTTTATAGTCCTAATATCTAACTGTCCTAAACTGTCCAATATGCAAATTATACACATAAATTACATAATGTTTAAGCTGAGAATTCCTAAAGGAGGTCGTGGGTAGCTATCCAAAGAAAAGCATTATTAAAATCTCAACAAATATAGAATGTAACTATTTGGGGGGGTCCTAGATTTTTCAAGCAAATAATTTATATGGGAAGGGAAAGGAAGGGAAGGGAAGGGAAGGGAAGGGAAGGGAAGGGAAGGACAATGAGTATATGTTGCACTAAGAAAGGTTTCATCTTAATGTAAAAAAAAAATTATAATGAGAACAGTCATTCACTGGAACACCATCTCCCTAGGGATATGGTAGAGTCAAGTGCAGCATCTTCTCTTGGGATGCAGCCTTTTATTGTTCACATAGTAAACTAGTTAATACTCCCCAACTTTCACAAGTTGTATGTACTTGACAAAGTGCCACTTAATATTAATGACAAATGCAAATAATTAGGTAGATATTAGAAAATTTATATTCACAACCAGTAAGGAGAGTGATCTGCAGAAACAGAGCTTCCAATTCACCTTCAAGAATTAGCTAAAACATATAAGCATTTGAATCAAGCACTTGAAACGTCATGGATGCGCTATAGTCAAGGTCTTTGTTTTTTAGGAACCATTTATCTATCTTGGAAAAAAAAAAAAAGTTTTGTTTTCCCAATGAAAATATTGTTAGATGTTAACTGTTCAACCACAACAAAAATTATAAAGTCACACCAAACTGTGTTTGGAAAAAAACAATTTTTACTTAGATTATACACTTAATTTTAAACTTAGCATGTGGCTGCCCTCCTTTCCCGATTTGGTCTCTATATTGAAGATTAAATCCCTTAAGAGCAATTCTCCTACCTTGGACATATTTCACAGTGGAAAAATCACTAAATTTTTATGATCTTTCAGTCAACTGGAGCTTCCTAAGCTAAATCATTGGCTATACAGTTTGTGAAGTCTGTAAAGGAGGTAACTGAGCTGCCCCCCATCAGCTGATGTAAGACTCTGATTACATCACACAGCTGAACAGGGAACCTTTGAATTAAGTAACTGAAAATAATAAGGGAGAAGTTTCTCACCCCAAGATTTTTAGGAGAATTCAGTGCAAAGCAGGCAGTCCCCTGGATTCCACTAGGGTTTTTTGTATGAAGGTCAAAGCATATTAAAAGCCTAGGGAATTCAAAGCAAGGAAGAATGTTGAAGTATTTTTTTTTTGCTTAAATTTGCAAAGGTCTGATACTGTCTAAAATAACAAGTGATTATGAAACCCTTACATGATCTGCGTATTTCTTAGCTACTGCCTGAAGAAATGAACTTTAATCAAAGCTGAAATTTCTACAAAGGAGTTGAAGACAGAACACACACCCAGATCAGATGGCTGAAAAGCACAAGGTTCTAAAATTAAAGCCAAGACCTGGTGGAGCAACCAATTGGACTTCTTTCTGGTTGAGAGGGAGACTTGCTGCCAGGGCTGTAAAAGACAGCATGTGTCTTTTTGATCACAGTTCATCAGATAAAGAATAAGTATAAATTTTGACATGTAAAAGGTTTTCTAAAATTCCCTTGATGCAGAAACATATCTTGTCAACAGCCATTAATCCAAGTTCTCTTTGAAACTAATGATACGCTGTGTTTAAATACTAATGGTATAAGATTGTTTACACACACACACACAAAAAAAGCCCCCCTTGAAAGGTCCCAGAAGAAAATATATCCAGGATCAAAAAATTCATCTATAATATAATATTTGTTAAGGTCAGCACGGGTAGGTCTATTAATCTTGAAGGAATGTGAAACATCAGCAAGCTTGGTATATATTTGCAATATGTTACAACATATCTGTTCTATAAATATAAAGTGTCACAACTATTTGTGCATTTACTTTTGTGAAGTCTTTATTTTATCTGAGGCTTAAAGTCCTGGGAAGCTTCAGTAGGCTCTCTACCACCACCAGAAGAGGGGGCGTAACTGCCTTATCTACAGACATGGCCCACAGTTACAGATCAGTTGAAACCTCTCTTTTTGCAGGCTAAGTCCGTAATGAAGCTGTACTCAGCTAACACTGCATGCACATGCCATGACTTCACTCAGCAGAGAGAAAATATTAAACAATAGTAATTTGAGCATGTATCTGATATCTGAAAACAATAATAATGACAGCACTTACACAGTACATAAAATTACTCTAGAATCACAAAGAATTTTTCCTAGACTAATGGGTTAAATGTCAATGTCTATGTGAACTACATGAGCTAGCTACTTGATCCAAAGTGTTCAATACGTCTGGGCAAGGAACTGTAACTTTAAATGCCACAATTTCTGTACTGAGCAAAACTATATAAGGAGAGTGTGTAAAGAGTATGACATTTGTACAGAGTCAGACCTCATCTAAGAACTCTTAAAGCCTAATGGCATGCTTGAAAAATAACTTCACAATGTAAAAAAAAAAAAAAAAAAAAAAAAGTCAATCCATTTTTGAGATTTCAAAAGCTACCTATTATAATGGAGTAGCATGAAAAGGCCTTATTTATGAATTCTAGTGCAATCATACTTCGAATTTTCCATTAATTTCTGAGCTCATGCTGTGACACGTGAGTCAACTAAAACAAAAAAAATTAAATAAGCTTAGGCTTTTGATCAGAGCAGAACTCACCACTTTGCCATGATACCATAACTTAGTTATATAGTTCAATTTATCTATCAATCCCTAAGCCCTTTACCAAAGCGATAGTTCTCATCCCATTTATAGTAGAATGAAAGACCAGGATTACAGTCCCAGTTTTCTGAACCCACCTGAGCCAGCTTGACCCTTAAAGATAGTGTTGTTGGGGAAAATATTCCATATTCTTGCGTGCTGAAGATGCAAAATAGAGAAAACTACACAAAGCTGCAAAGAGGTGCTACCTTTCTTTTTCTTCTGTAGCCAGAAAGGCTAACCTTTGGTTATGTGTACGCAAATGATCCAGTTCTATCTTCAGATAACAACTATTAAAGAATTTTCAGAAGTGAACTGCATCTCTGTTTGGCCTGGACAAGTTTGCTAATAGAACAAATCTTTGCCCCTACCTTTCTCTGTGCTCAATAGGAATTTTCTCATGGAGAAACAGCAGCAATAGCAGCCAGCACCAAACCTCTTCATGAGTCCTGGCACACAAAGAATCTTTCACCAATATAAAAAAAAAAAAAAGAAGAAGCAGCTGGATAGCCACATTTTCCAGACTAAGATAGAGCTACCACTGTCACTGACAATGAGGAAATACCCACCTCTCTGTTTGCAGAGTGCCTGGGTTAGGACATTGCAGTCCCTGAGAGCTCTCTCTGGAAGTCAGTCTGCAATGACATGTATATTTGTATGCTTATATAAGTATAATAAAAATGCAAGAAAAATGTTGGAAAATGTAAAGTGGAGAAGAATGAAGAATGAAATGGTTATATAAAAATAGAAATCAATTGAGGCTAGAATTGAGGTTAAAAAAAACAATCGGCAACACAGTATGTTGGATTTTTTCATCTATCCAAATAGTGGAACATGAGAAAACTATGTGATAAAGATTAAAATACGAATGCCTGGAAAGGAAATTGCATTTTGGGTTCCTGTGTATACTGTTTGATAGAGCTAGAGCTTTAAAGTAGTGCAGAGTTGCAATATGCAACTGTACTTAATAATTATATGAGAACTAGGATAACTTCACTTGGATGTCTATAATGCAATAGTAATGAGACAAAAAAACCCATTCAATTTCATGACTGTTTTTTAAGATATAGCATGTGTGCAATGTAAAGACATTTCTAGGTGCTTCTATAGCTATTGACAACTAACTTTTAATATTACATGATATTATATGGGATTCAGTCAATAGTATGCACACAATTAATTTTACATTTTTTTCCTTATCTCACTTCCTGAAATAGACAGAATTTAACATACAACATCAATTCCTGAAGTTACTCAACATCTGCAGCATTCATTATTTTGAGGGAGTTTCATGGATACTTAATACATTTTAAAGTGAGGACTAAAGACCACATTACAGAACAGAAAGTTGTGAAATTTACTGAACTTCCCTTTGGTATTGTTTTAATGTATGCATACATAAAGACAGGGGAAAAGGCAAAAAAAAACCAACCCAAAACTGGGCCTTTCAGTTATTATAATATTGTTCTTGGTTAGTAAACTGGCACTGCAGGTAGCTGTCATTTCTTTCTAGAGCCTTGAGGGCAAGCAAACACATGTGAGAGAGCAATTGGGTCATGCTATATGTCAAGGTTTAAATGAGGAATCCTTCTCTGTCTACTACAAAGGCCCTTAGTCTTATCATACTGTGTCCATCTTGAACAGTGCCCACCATCAGCAACTACACATCAGTTATTGTCAGGTTCAGAGTTTTCATCTCACTGCTTGATGAGCATTCACAGACTTTTGATTTCATCCATGAGTACAGAGGGAAGTAGATCATCCTCCATAGCTTAATCATGTTTTCTGAAACCTGTGTTCACTACAATAGATAACTCCTCTGTTTTTCTTGTGCATATGAAAAAAAAAAGAATAAAAATTAATCCTACAACAAGGGCTCACTAGGGATTAACTGCTCTTGATTGATGAAACATAGATATGACCTACTCACACTGTAAATCAATCTAAATTACTTCAGATAATATAAGACTATTTTCCAACACAGTTTAGAATTAAGAGACAAAGTTACTGTCAGAAACATTTTGAGTCCTTCATTAACTTAAGGCCATCCTTTGACAGCTACAGAGTGGAAGAGGGAGGCTAGGGAATAGTAGAAAGCCTCTCAGATTCCCAAGGGAAGAATGACCTGCCTTAAACAGTTTAACTGAGGGAAAAGTTTCATCCAGTTAGAAGTAAAGATAAGAAAAAGGAGCAGCTTCACTGACAGAAGTAAAGTTGAGATGGAATAGTTTTTTTCTTTTCCTAAAGAAAAACAAAAGAAAGTAAACAAATACAGAAATTAAATTAAAAAAAAAAAAAAAAAAAAAAAAAAAAATAAAATAAAAAAAAAAAAAAAAAAAAAAAGGAAGCAGCTCAGTTCTTATTTAATATATATACACCACAACCACACTTCAGCAGGAATTACATACATAGTCACACATTAAGCATATTTAGGAAATAAAGTTACAATGTTGAATCTACAAGAAATGATGGCCTGGCCAAATGTTCACTGGGATCCATGGGAATAGACCCATAGACATTACATAGGTCCAGAGTGAAATTCTGCTTTATATAGGTAGGGTAATATATTAATACAATACAAACATTTGCAGCTACATACAATTTATTTACAGAATGTATGTCTCAGCTAAATGGAAATATTCAGATGTTCATCCTTTCTGGTTTTTTATCTATTTAAAAGATGTTTTTAAGGCATAGCTGTTCCAGTGATTATGCCAGTCCACTCTGACTTCTAATGTACTTTAGATCAGTATTGAAATCGTTATAAAAAACTGTTCATCCAAAATATAACAGCTAATTCTGTCCCCCCAACAAGGTCAGGCTATGGTTGAAATGAGCCCCCAAGCCCTATCCTCTGACCACACACTATAGGCTAAAGGTTGACAGGGTCTTCATCACCTGAAAGTACATTCTACCCTGGAAGAATTCCTAGGGACTGGATCAGACTGCCTGTTTCCTCTCCCTTTGGCTCTCTCAACTTTTTAAAGAAGGAATTAGCAAAACCTTTGCATAAATGGAAGCTCTGGAGTTCTGCTGTGGTGCAAGAGTATCTAAAACTTCACATTTTATCCTCCTAGTCTCTTCATTTTGATATCCCTTATCTGTAGCTTATTACTACAAGCATAATCCTCTACTCTTTTTATGCACAACAATTCAGTCCAAACCTGCTTCTTTACATTCTGATGTGTAACTGGCTTAGATGGCAAAAAAACAACAAAACACATTTCCTGTCATTCATTCATAGGCCAAACTTTCCACAGTACCCATAGGAGTTAACTTGAAAGACATCTGCTTGTACCATACACAGAAGTATCCTGTTGTATAACAAATTTAAAGCTAAACAATGTCATATTTGTGTTTTTCAGGGAAAGGGAAAAGGAAGACAACAAGGGAAAGGAAACAGAGGAAAAGGGAAATGGGACAAGGACAAGGCATCAAGGATAACTTCACCTTTCTCAAACAATCTAAAACTGCACTTGTGAAGTGTTGCCATAATGCTTCTTACCTGTGAAGACACGAAAATTAGGCTAAATCTTAAGTAGAAATCTATAGCTTTATTTTCCTCTATTTTCTTTGTTTCTCTGCACGTGCATTGAGTCATATGTATTACTTTGTAATTTATTATATTGTGAGGTTCTTGGGTTACATAGCATTTTTATCTTGTACAAATAAAGTACTGTGTGCAGGTTTGGAGCCCTCAATATAAGAAGGATATGGACCTGATGGAACAGGTCCAGAGGAGGGCCACAAAGATGATCAAGGGGTTGGAGCACCTCTGCTACAAGGATAGGCTGAGAGAGCGGGGGTTGTTCAGCCTGGAGAAGAGGAGGCTCCAAGGAGACCTAATAGCAGCCTTCCAGTATCTGAAGGGAGCCTAGAGGAAGGCTGGGGAGAGTCTGTTTACGAAGGTCTCCAATGATAAGAAGAGGGGCAATGGCTTTAAGATGGAGAAAAGCCGATTTAGATTGGATATTAGAAACAAATTCCTCACTATGAGGGTGGTGGAACACTGGAAAAGGTTGCCCAGGGAGGTGGTTGAGGCCTCTTCCATGGAGATATTCAAGGTGAGGCTCAATGAGGCCCTGGGCAACCTGGTCTAGTTGTGGGTGTCCCTGCGAATGCAGGGATTTCGGACTAGATGACGTTTGGAGGTCCCTTCCAGCCTGGATGATTCTATGACTCTATAAATCAATAGAAATACATAAATAAGGTTAAGACACAGCAATAAATGGTGACAAAGCCTATTAAGATCTATATAAACTGATTTTCCTCAAATTCTCATAGGATTCTTTTTGCTTCAAACTGTAAGTATGAATTAAAATCTCAATATTTTTATGCAGCTTTGTATCTTATTTCCTGCATCTCTCATCTTTTCCCAGTCCCTTACCTTCCTCCCACCATTTTCTTCTAATCTGTTTATTATTAGGAGAAGGCTTTTTCCTTTATGAATAAATTCATAAGAATTTCTTTAAATTATTCTTTTATCAGTCTAAAATCTCTTCAAAAATTTATTTTATAAATAGGAAGGCAGCACCTGAAAAGTTAAATCACTTTCCTGGGATTATGAAAAAAATTCAGTTCCAGGATGAGAAAAGAAATATAAATTTCTGTTACCACAGTTTATCAAACATCACGCTACTCTGTGGGACAAGGCTAGCTAATGACTTTTTGAAGTCTGCTTTAGAAAGGGATTCTAAAGTTTACAGTACTATTCCTCACACCCCAGATGTTTAAAGTTTTTGGTTTTTTCCCTGCAGTCAAATTGTTCTTGGAATCATCACCTTTCCCTTCTACCTTACCAATGCGAGGTATTTCAGATTAAAAACATCTCACAAAATCTTCACAGCATGACAAATTTATAATCAGCTAAGCAATTTTCAGACCCTGAGAAGCTCAGAAGTACTCAGCACATCACTTTAGAAATTTTAATGAGCATCATTAGGGCAGACACTTATTCTAGTACATACACTGCAGTCTGGAAACTGTTGAATGAGTTTATGATCCTTATTAGACTTCAGCACATTTTTCTTTTTGTGATTTCCATAAGTTTAGAAATGGTTTAAAGCCTAGCTCAACATGCCTACAGTTAACCTCATAAAAGATGAAACATGCTTTTGGGCTCAGTTCTTCTCAGGTATTCCTACTTTTTACAAAGATTGTATGTCTGATTAGCATCTATTTCTTAAGGGACCTGCTTTCTTTTCAAATAATCTCAGAGATTCAGTGGCACTACCTAATTTTAAAGGTTTTTTCATCAGGAAACCTATGTTATGTATTGTAAATATTTTATAAATAGATACTACCTTGTTATTAGAAAACATTTCATCTTACACTGTACTCATTACTGCAGTAAGGGTGCACTTCTACACACATACTTAGCTTTGATAGCTCCTTTTATGTTTAGTCTGCTAAAATTCTGTATCAATTACTCTGCTCAAGACCACATAATATATGTCTCCTTTAAATCAGATTTCAATTTCATTACCTTAAGCAAGTTATTTTCAGAATTATCAGGAAAAGCAGTTCCTTATATCACATGTAAGCAATAATTATCAAATAGCTATAAAGATACAAAATATTTTGAGAATAATGATCGATATTTTTAAAGGAGAATTATCACCAGGGGGGCTATTTATCAACTACAGATTGTTGTGTTTTTCTTTAACATCATTGACAAAGGTTCTGTATTCCTGTGTTCTCCCATAACTAGGTTTCTTCAGTAATTTTGAAGCACAAAATTGTAAACATTTAATGAAAAACTTAAATACAACGATTCACTTCTGAATCCTTACACATGTCCGGGTTTCAGCTGGGAGAGTTAATTATTTGGTTTTACTGGCATTTGTGTTTCAGATTTGGTATGAAAGGAAAGTCAATAATACATATTGTCTTAGTTCTTGCCTGGAGATGTTTGTCATTTACAAGGACTTTTTTCAGTTTCCCATAGAAGCCGGGAAGAAGCCTAGAGAAAGTGATGGAATGGCCAATGGAAATATCCTGTACCATAGTTATCATGCTTGGTATGTAACTGGTCACTGGCCAGGGTGGGGTGGGGAATCAGCAATAACTGCTTGGGACAGCGCTGATTCACCAGATGATGAGAATGACTTAAACTATTATTATTTTTATTACTATTATTTTATTGTTATTTTAATTTTCTGTTATCATTCTATTAAATTGTTTTTATCTCAACCCAGAAGCTGCTTTTTTTTTTTTTCCTTTCCCCACCTTTTTTCCCTCCTGTCTCTACCCTTTTTCGGGGGAAAGAGGGAGTGACCAAGAGGCTGCATGCTCCTAGCTGTTGTCTGGGGTTAAACCATGACACAATGTTATGAAATGTTTGCTTTAGTACTACTTTATATACATAATTGGGTTTCCTGAGAGGTGATTGATGTCCCATAGCTGTCAGTGTTTAAGGGGAATTTGGACAATGCCTTTAATAATATGCTTTAACTTCTGGTCAGGTTAGGCATTTGCACTAGTTATTGTAGGTCCCTTCCAACTGAAAATATTTTACTCTGTTCTAGCACTGGCTGAAAGTCTTCCTGAGTCCCACTGTGGAATCTCATTTATACAACAGGGAGATGCAAACTCTAACAGTTTGAGTTTGCCTATTGTTAAATAAAGTATCAGATAACTATTATATTTACAGAAAAAAAAAAAAAAGAAAATAAAAATAAAAATAAAGGATTTGGATTAAAAGTGCTGATAAAGATTTTGTTTTTAAATTAACACAAACTTAAAATCACTGTTAGTTCTTGAACAGAATAAATATGCATGTAAACAGCTGTAAATTATTATTATATCCTTGTTTAAACATTTATAGAGAGATCTTGAAAGACTTTTCTGTCATCTAAAACGAAGGCAGAATTTAAGTATGTCTCCACAGATCCAGAAAGCTCTCAGTCTAAGGGCTTTTCAGCTCTAAAGATGCCCTTTTTTCTGAGATGCTGGCGGGGTTTAATTCATGAGGTTTATGAGGGTATGTGTGGGGTGTTGTTAGGGAGTTTCTCCTCAGGAAGCGGGTGTCCCTTCTTCAGTATGGTATTTCTAAGTAGGTTCTGTCCTGTTTTGGCACTGATGTTCTAAAGATCTCTAATAACACATTTATGCTATCACTACCAACATCTAGTAAGTGGCTAAAGCACTCACCTCTCTTTGACTGCCACTTTTGAGATACTTATAAAATGTAAATTTTAATTTCCTAACTCTAAGCCAAGTGCTGACTGAAAATGAGTCCTGCAGGTCATGTGGCCTCCTTGTTCTTGAGCTCTGAGCCACAAAGCTCAAGCATACATTATTGAACAAATAAACATATATATGTTTTTATGCACATATGTCAGATGAAGTCAGCTTTCTGCTAGGCAATATATAATGGAGTTTGAAAGCCCAAGAAAAATAACTGTATAAACATATGTTACAATAGCAATGTAGGTGATTTTTTTTTTTACTGGATCTAGTCCCTAGACATCCTATGGCTTCTTTCTGGTGTGATCCAAAAGCTTTTGCTCATTGGTACATAAATACTTGGGATGTATATGGAGTCAGACCAGGTCTGCCAAAGCCCTGATAGGCCCCTGCCAGAGCTGTGCTTAGTCAAGAAGCAACACATGCATAATCAATAGCACAGTGACTGAATTAATGAGCCCTGTTAAAGCTAAGTGACCTGAATCGTTTGTGCATCTGCATTACTCACACAATCATTACTCGAGCGCTGCCCTCCCTGCCCTTTCATTTTAAAGTTGTTTTTATTTTCATCATATCATTTACAAAAAAGGGTTCAGTTCACTGATGATTCCTCACCCATCAAAGAACTGGCACAAAGGCTGACTGTCAAATATGAGAATAGAAAACTTTTTTTTTTAGCTGTTTCTTACAAGAAAAGTGCAAAATTAAAGCAAAGATAAATATGTAAGTGTAGGAGATAACTTGCCATTTACAATCTTCTAAAGTCCATTTCCACCTAGAGCACAAGTGACCTGGAGCAGAATTACAGGGAGGAGAACCTCCACTGGGACCTTAATTTGACATTTGTGATAGAAAATAGAGGATGTAAGTTACACTGTATGTGACCGATGCTAGTCAAAGTGAGGCAGTAGCTAAAAAACCACCAGAGTACCAACATTAAAGTTAAAAATGAGTTTAAAAATGAGTTTTCATTCTCATTATATTGAGAATGAAAAAACTTCTATATAAACACCATGTTATAAATTGCAAGAAACAATTACATTTTATGAGATTGACAACTGCAAATCAGAAAATATTGGACTTGTAAGATACTAGAATTTTTCTCATTTCATAGATTATACTTCCCAAAAAATAATTTAGACAAGCATTTGCCAAGATTTTAGAAACAAATTTTCCAGACTGGATTTCCATAGAACACAGAAATAATGAAAGTGAGTCTGGGAAGGACTTGGAAGATAACCTGGTAAAATTATAAGAAGGATCTCAGTTTTCACAAGGTTTCAGCTCCCTTACAGACCTTTGAGTAAATGGCAGATCCTCAAAATCATTTAGCATCTGGTGACATTAATCTCCAGATTTTCAATTGCTCACTAGCCAACACATTGAGATCTGAGAATTTAACTACTTATCTTTCACCCAAATAGGAACAGTGTTACAAAAACTGGACTTTGCTGACTGTATCGAACACATCTGCAATCTTGTCATTAGTGTTTTTATTGGGATCAGGACTTTGAACTCAGCTTTGAGGTAAGGGGAAAGTCAACACCCCAGGAAGCACGTATTCACATCAGTCTTTGCTGCTAATGAGGTGTGTTCTGAATGCTATAACAGCTCAAGTTATTTTTGTAGCTATAACTTCCAGACCCAAGTAGATTAAGTAAAAGAAGTACAGGCTGAAAATGAGGAGTAAAAAAGACGGAAGGAAGGAAGGAAGGAAGGAAGGAAGGAAGGAAGGAAGGGAGGGATCCTTCAACCACGTAAAACAGATCAAGAGGACAATATCCACACACTTGCTGAAAATAGGTGTCTCCAAATACAGTATTCATACCGAGTACTTGACCCAACTCCTACAAAGCAAAACACAATGGATTGAATTGAAAATTCAGTTATATTTGGAAAAATCTGTGTAGTTATACCCAGAATAAGGTTCCTCTAAATCACACTCCTTCTCCCTCCCTCTTATCCTAGGGGAGGAGATATATGAAGCAATGTTAACTCTTGAGTGATCTATACCTAGCAGAGGGAGGAAATATGAAGTTGTCCCTGTAGTATCCTAGTAAATGAGCAGTGGTAATGCATAATTTGTGATCCTGAAAAACAAAGATGTTTCAGGCTTTTCAGTGTGGATTAGCGTAGAAAAATATTTAGAAAATGAGAACATTATTTTCCCAATATTTAAAAAGATGTATTATTGAATAAGACTATTATTAAATTAGAGCACACAAACAAAATGTCTCAATAATTTTGTGTAAGAGCTGTAGTAAGCATAGCATAATTTCTGAAAGATAGAGAATAAATTTATCATCCTGACACAAACAATCCTGGGTTTAACTGTCATCATTGTCATCACTGACAAAGGATTTTGAGATCTCCAAGAAACAATGGAGGTATTTTTGATGTTAACAAACCACAACAGCATTGTGAGAAGTTTGAGAAAGTGCTGCTTATCTTTGTCTGCATGGAAAGTAATTTCCTTTTCCAGGAGGAAGACATGCAAAATATGGTAAATTACCAGCTTTGGAATTACAAAATGATATTAATTAAAACAATTTTAGTTTATTTAGGACCTTACAGATCTTGCAGATTATTTTGCTTGTTTGCAAATTTTGCTTTTGGGCTTTATTATTAAGCATTGCAGCAATTAATCATATTAAAATACTTAAGAAGTGTGGGGCTTTTTTCACACAAATCACATATTTTCATACAAATACCTTCATGATATTTTATCCTGCTCAGAAAGTGGAAAAACAGCACAACATATTTTTTTTCCCCCAGATAATTACATGAATAAAATAATTTTCTTCCTGAATGTTCAATAAATATCTTAAATAAAATGTAGTAAGTCCAGTGGAAAAGAATTGCATGGGAAACAAAAGAAAGGTTCTGAGTATGAGCTCTTTAAGTGCCAAGATTGGTTATTCTGTCTTACATCTTTTTTTTGTATAGGTATAACTGTATACCAATCTTTTGTATTGATATAGCTGTATATCAATAGAGTCAGTAACTAAATAAACTCCATTTATTTGGAGTAGATTAGCATATGGTTACTTCTCATATTAACATGTTGATGAAGGCAAGCCTTTCTTGAAATATTTTTGTATGAGAAGGTATTAAGCAGAAGATAAATTCTAAGCAGAAGATAAATTCTAAGTATGGACATAATCCAATCAAAGTGTCAGAATGCTCACAGCATCATAATGAAGGAGGGTAGGAAAAAATCAAACCAAACCAAACCAACAAACAAACAATCAAAAAACACAAAAAAAAACCCAAACCAAATCTGAAAAACAGCATCTAAAGAAGACCTAGGAGAAGTCTTTTAATTCGAATCTCTGCCAAAGTCATATTTCTCCAAAATCTAAACTTTCTCTGTGAGATGATTTTCTGAATTGGCTGCTTGGAAAAATCAGAGGTGGCATTTCTTCATTCCCTGCAAAAAAATGTATGTTTCCTTTTCTGTCAGTTCAGAATTTATCCACAGTGTGCAAACTAAGTCACTCTCAATCAAATTGACGCTCATTTTATCTTATTGTAAGAACTATAGTAATAAAGACATGATTGTGTCCTTCATCTATGAAGTTCTGTTTTACATTTTAAAACATATCATGTATCATTACAGCCTTCTTTTCTAGAGGGTAAACAAATCCTGTTGTCTTGATATTTTTTATGAAATTCTATTCTACTGATTTATTTCTGAATCTAATTTATATGGCACCCTGACCACATATCTCAGACCTACTGGAGGGGATCAATCTTTGCCACAAGAGTACAAATTGCCACAGACAGAGCTTTTTAAGCCAGCTTTGGTATTGAAGCATGTAAAGCACTTTTTTTATAAATCAGCCCCACCCATAGCTGATTTATAGAAAATTAACTGACTTAGATTTTAATTTGCACATTCTCCAGTCTAACCTGAGCAACCTGGTCATAACCACCTCAAGGATGCTATTTCCAGTAGGAAGAAGAAAATGTATTTACTATGAGATAGTGTTTGTACATTCTATAATAAAAAGCATTTACAGAAAATGGAAAATTAACTCTACTGAGGAAAACAAAAATAAAAAGACAGGAAATAATCTTTGGTTTACATTTTAAGCTGAGCCAATATATCAAACCAGATAATTCATATTGTTACCGCAAACTACTAATGCTATATTAAAACAGTTATAAAATTGAAAGGGTTTTCTACCAAGCAGTATGGGTACTATCCAGAAGGTCAGTTCTAGAGTGGGTCTGTTCCAAAGGCTGTTGCATGATAGTGATATTTCCCATTTATTGGAAAATCAGTGGGGCAGATTATGACAATATAAAACCATCAGACCAAATATCTTGCATCAGTGAATAGTGTGTACAGTAGATAAAAGTGCTACTATTGCCTAGCACCAGAAAATGAATCCTTGCAATGGAGCTTGGCTCTAAAATGATAAGTTTTCATTTGACTGTATGGCTATTAAAATAACTTCACTTTCCTTTTACAAGAAACTAGTGGTTTTCTCCTATATTATTTTAGGCTAAATTGGTGTCACAGCTAAACCATAGTTCATAGTCAGGAGTCACTGAGTAAAACATTATTGCCTAAAGCCTGTTCTATTTACTTTCATACCTAGTCTTTATCTGAAAATAATAAAGCAACATTTATTGTTCTGCTTTGTAGGTTTATAAAACAGTGCTGAAATTATCTATTATAAAGCATTTTGCACTTGAATTCTTATTTAGCAAAGAAATAAATGCTTCTTTTCTATTAAATGTATTGGGATAGGACACATTTCCATTGTACGCATATGTTCACCCACAGTCATCTAAATTAAAAAGCTTGCTGAGTCCACTAGGGAGACAATATCATTCCAAGGGCATTTATCCAAAGGAAAGCCTAAAACCAAATATAGGTTCAACAAAAACTGCACTGAGGCAGGCTGACATGAAAGGGTACTTCACTTGAGCCAAGGCAATTCAACAAAACTGGCTTTGCTTCTACACCTGCCACAGAATTCACTGCCACACTTTGTCAATATAACTCTTTGTGAAGTTGTACTGTAAACTGAACTGACTCTTGGTAATAATCATCTACAAAAAAAAAAAAAAAATTAAATATATTTTAATGATAAGAAAATCTAAATTGCTTTTCTTTGGGTGTTTGCCCCCAATTCTATCCAATCATGGAAAAGCTATCAAAGAATGCTTCCATTAGTTGTAAATTCAGTTGATCAACATCCTTTTTGTATAACAGAGAGGCCAAAACCAGATTCCAAACTTTACTGGGGCTGAAGTTGTCTTTCTTGGGTATAGAATTCATATGTCCCTATAGAATTTAATCAGGTTACTTTGTTCTGTCCTCCTAGGTTGTCAAGGTCCTTTGAGTTGTGGCCCTGTCTTCAAGCATATTGACTGCATCCCTCCAGTGTGGCCTCACTGGCATTTTGACTGGTGTGCATTGTGTCTCTTTCAGGAGTATATTTTAAAGATATTAAGCATGTCCTATGGACATGCACGATTTGATTTATTTCAAGAAATCTCTGACCTGTTCCACTACTCGTAATTCTGCTCCTTCTTGAACACTGTATCTAGGCTCAAAGGCATAAGAAACTTTGCTGGCGAAGGCCAAGGCAGAAGGAGATCCACTATTTCAGTGTCAACTGTGATTGCCACTACTAGTGCACCTGCCTCATTGAGTTACAGGGCCCTATTTTCCTTATTTATCCTTTTACTGCTAACAGATTTTGAAACTTTTATTGTTGCCCTTGATTTACTTTGCTAGTTTCATCTCTAATTGATCTTTGATTTTCCAGTATTATCCCTATATGGCAATGTTTCTCAATTCCTCCTTTGTAGTCCATCCTCATTTACATATATATACCCTTTCTAAATCAGATCTCACTTGAAAGTTGCTTGCTTAGGCAAGTTTGTCTCCTGATATGCCATCTTCTTTCCCTTAGTATAAGATAGAACATTCTTGTGTTTGGAGGAAATTGTCCTTAAAAGACCTGCCAAGTCTCATGAGTTCCTTTTCCTTTCAGAATTGTCTCCCACAGGAGGTCTACCAGTTTTCTTAATAAGCCAAAAATTTGTTTTCCAAAACTCCAGAGTCTGTATTCTTCTAATTGAATTTCTGATTCACTTTAGGCTCATGAACTCCCTGATTTCTTGGTTACTACCTATAAGAGAAAACTATATTCTACACAGAGAGGACATTAAATACAAAACAAGATACAGAAGACTTTAACTTATCAAACTGCTTTTCTCTACTCATAAATGTCATGTTCATCTCCAAGATAAAAATTTCAAAATCACTCTCAATATGAACATGAATTCAGAGTCTATAAGGATACTCAGGTTCACTTGGCAGGCAACATGAAAATGAATGGAAATTAAATGATCATCTGAATTTTGAATGTTCAACAAGCTCAAATTTTTCACATTTTAATAATAGTCTGTGCCAATTTAATGGGTTGTCTGCATTTTAAAACCTCAGAGAAAAAGAGAACAAGTATGATATTTGCTTATAGGACAAAAAATGGAAATGTCTGTTAAAAGTGCCAGTTGGCTCACTGAAAACTGCAAAAGAAAATGTTATATCTAACTTACTCAACGGTTTGTGCATTGATTATGAAAAAGAGACCAGATATTTCACACACTTGAGAAGAAATGCCTTTTAGTCAGACAAGTGGGATTCAGCATTGGGCAAAGGTTTCTGGGTATCAAAAGTTCCATTACAGCCAGTGAGGATCACTCAAGGCTGTCATTCAGTGTGGCTTATAGAGTCCTTCAGCTCAATAGCTATTAAGTACCTGACTTAATGGATGACCTGAATCAGGCTTGCACCATGACTGATGGTGAGTAAAAGCTAAGCCATATGAAAACACCTAAATTGAATACTTTAATTTCAAAGTGAACTCCATAGTAGTAAATATACTTTGAAAAAGTATCTACAGCTATAGAAAAATGCATATTAGTTGTGTAAGGAGAATTTATTCTGTTGCATTGTTCCACATCAGTGCACCTTCTATTGCACATGTCAATACAACTTCTACAATCTGTTCTCAAAAAAGAAACAAGTAAATTAATGAGCTAACTTTCTTAATTCCCAATAAAATTGCCCCAGTTATCCACACTGAGGAATGAGGACAAATACCACAAAAAGAGATCCACGTTCAAGACAATCAAGGGCAAAGGGAGAAAGTACCATGTGTGTTTCACTAGCTCACCATGGAAAATCACTCAGAATGTTAGAAAAATAATGGCTGAGCTCAGTAGTGACTTCTGGATGTTGTCTAGGACTAGTCCACCCCCAGTCTGCGCCCCACCCTCCCTCCCCCAGC
>VZRU01006265.1:902507-923038 GCA_013398155.1 Pedionomus torquatus
CACCCTCCCTCCCCCAGCTGGCTCAAAGTCTGGTCAACTACAGCTTGTTCCACAGAGCTATGTCCAGTGCGGTTTGGAATACCTCCAAGGATAGGAACTCTACAATCTCTCTGGTAAAATGGCTCAGATGTTTCACTACCCTAAAAGTTTCTTACATTTAAATGGAATTTCCTGGGTTTGGTTTGTTTCTGTTGCCTCTTGTCCTGTCCCTGGACACCACTGGAGAGGAGTCTGACTCCATCTTCTTTATTCCCTCATGTCAGGTAATTTTACACATTGAAAAAATCACTGCTTGAATTGTCTTTTTCTCCAAATTAAACAATCTCAGTTTCTCAGTTCTCTCCCCTTTTCCTTATATAAAAGATGCTTCAGTCATCTTTGTGCCCTACATTGGACTCCTTTCAATAAGCCCTTGTCTGGACACAGTACTCTAGATACCTCTTCTCAGTGCTGAGTATAGGGGAGGGATCACCTCCCATGACCTGCTGGCATTTCAAGTCCAGGACTGTTGTTGGATTTCTTTGCCACAAAGGCACATTGGCAGGCTCATGTTCAATTTATTGTCCACTAGGACCCCCAGGTCCTCTTCTGCAAAGATGTTTTGCAACCATTTAGTTCTCAGTTACATTTGCCAGTTTGCCAAGGAGGTTCTTATGGGAGATAGGATCAAAAGCCTTACTCATTTTGAATCATTGTTTGAAAATCTAATTACTTTTAATAAAAACAAAAAAACAATTTTAAAAATCCAGTAAAAAATTTGTTAATTGTGTGAATTTTTTTTCCTCCACTTTCTTTTCAGGGCATATTCTCTAAGTTTTGAAGGAAATATCTGAGTAATTTGGTTTCACTGCACATATATATTCAAAATTTCTGTTTTCTACTCAGCACTTAACACATAAAAATTTCCCATGGTTTTTCATCAAAGATCCATTTAATTACTATACAGTGAAAAGACCCACTGTCATAAATTCTTCCCAGAAAAGCTTTTTCTGATATTCTGTGAAAGGCTAACATTTTTACCAAACAAGGACAATTGTGTACATAAACAGAAAAAGCATTTGTCATAGTAGATAAAATTTGTCACATAATACCAATATGAACAGGCTGCATTCACCTAGGACTTCCTTTCAGATCAATACACAGCACCATATCTCAATGCTATTGGGTTGAAGACACAGAATTAACCTAGAAATTCTTAAACACAAAAGCAAAGATAAATAAATTATAATATTGAAAAAAATCTGAAGATTATTTTTAAGAATTCTTTCAAACCATTATTCAATGAAGCCATCTTCAAAAGGTCCATGAGCTGATTTTCACCTATAGTCATTAATGCAGCACCACCAGAGTAACTATTTTCATAGGGTAAGTTGAATGAATGGCTCCTTAGCTTTGTTATGCCCTCGATTCATCACCATTAGTGTTATCCAGCACTACCCAGCATAGCAGTAGCCCTCCAGAAAATGAGAGCATACCTATTAGGTATCATGTCATTTTGTAAGTGGTCTGCCATAGGATTGGAATAAGATTTCAGACAAGGCCAAGAATAAACTTGATTTTCTTATGTTTGCAGAGGTGGCTGCAGCAAAATTAGCCACATCTTTAAAGCTATGATCATATAGATAAAGATTGCCTGTAAAGATCTCTTTTGGAAGGTGGGTTATTTACTGGCAGCTAGAATTCAAAAGAAATCACTTCCTGCCTTTGAAAGAATGAAAACAAGAATCAACAGCAATAAATGCCTGCCCAGACTTGTAGTTATACATGAAAACCCTCCTGATCAGTTTAAGAAAGATCAACATTAGCTTTTGAATAATTTACTATGTCCCTAAAGGTCAAGTGAGATTAGGTCATCCTGATCAAAGTTACCAAATACATAACACATCATAGCTGAGCTGGTGTAGAGAAGCAAATTTCACCCCTGTGACATATAGATGGTTTTTTTCAACATTCATTAAACTCCTTTCATTTTTTATTTTTTTTTCCCCCATCAGCAAGTCAATTTTCTCATTTGCAAATCAGCCAAAATACCATTACAGAATTCCTTCAAGCTGGGTCCCATGTGTGACTGAAGACAACAGGGAGAGACCAGCAGTTGCTGTGCTTTTTCACAGCAGCTGAGAGGACCCAGAGGCTCCCATAGGGCAACCAAGCACAACAAACTGATCATCTCCCTGGCATATTTCACTGCAAGATGAACTGTTTTCAAGAAAGCTTAGTGGGGAAAAAAATGGAGAAAGCATATTTAATTAACTAAACTTTTATTTACTGCTGTTTCCTGAAGAAAAGTTGATTGTATTGGTTAACAGCCTGTTGCAGGAACAAAGGAACACAAAAAAATAATTGCATAAACACAATTAAAAGCTTGGACAGAATCCAGGATTTTTCACTCTGCATATCCCTACCCTTCTCTTTCTTAAGCAAGCCATCCTTTCTATTTTCCTTGCTTACTCTGGATATTTGTTTTCTTTCTGTAGTGACATCAATCAACAAAGGAAATAGAAATAGCTTTCCTTTATCATCTTTTTCAGCTTGGTGGGTTTGTAGTTTGCTGGGGATCTGGAAACCATGGTCTGGAATTCCTCAGTACAAATGCAATAAATGTGTGCTTCTTGTTTCCTCAAGACACAAGGTTACTAAACCCCTAACCCTTGTTCTCTCTTTTTTCCCTTTCCAATTGAAAAATGATCATAGACCATATACAAGAGGGATAACTTTGGCACTTGAATCTAGGAGTGGGTTTTAGGAGAAGAATTCAACCTTCAAGAAAGACTTTTATTGCCAAATGTAGGTCAGGGTTTACTTTAGGAGAAAGGCACATATGCATCCTTTTTATTCCTTATTGCCTAATGTGAGTAACCATTGTCTGATGTAAGCTTCTGGAAGTCTAAGTAATGATTTCTATTATTTTAAATGGATTTCTTTCATATTTCATGCAATCCATTTTATAAAATGGAAACACAGAAGGTCTGAATAAGCATATAGTTCATATAATACTGCGGTCTATTATATTAAGCACAAACCAACGTCAGTCCTAAACCAGTTTTTTTCACTGAGTTGCCTCAAGATCCTGTGCATATCACTTGACACCTGAGACTGAATTTCTCTGCTTATAAACTGGATGCTGCTATATGTGCATCCTAAGCAATGCGTGAGTACTTCTGACTGAAACACCCTTTCACTGTATGACATTTCATCACATGAGCTTTTCAGTCTACAGAAGATGTTTTGAAAAGAAATAGCAAGTTTGATGAAAGAGAAGGAAAGAAGAGACTGATTATTAAAAGAAGTAGAGGTTCAAATCCTTAGTCTGCCTGATCCAACATATTCCAGCAAGAAAAAAGTCTATCCTTTTGTCAAAGCAATTGAACCTGCGTTTCTTCCATGCTAAGCTAGTTCCATAGCTATTCACAGGTTTTGATGCAAATATATTGATTTTGATAATTCTGTTTCTGCTGAAGTGTTTTAAAAGGTAATGGTCATGTTCCAAGGTGGAATGAAAACAAATGTTAACTTTTCTATGAAACAGATTTTCTCTAGCTATGACACGCAGCACAATATGTGTTCACAAGATATATTATACATAAAAACATCGGTTAAAGGTGTGTCAGTAATATGGTACGTAGATGCTTAAGAAAGCTTTAAATGAGCTAATTTGAGTACCTCTGACAATTTAGACAAAAAAGCTGTAGATACAAGCTTGTAGTGAGCTTGTAGTGCCATAACAATTAGATTGCTTTGACACATCCAGAAGCTTGTTAAAATCTACTTTGCATTTTACTAAGTCGACATATCAGCTCTGGTTGGTCTTTCTCTTGCAAATATAGTGACAGTTGGTATTCAAAGAATTTTGTCCACTAGTTAGATCATTAGCATCCTAAGCAAACATGAGCCAGGTGCACCTAGATAGAAAATTTATCTAAAATAATAAAATACTGTTGCTCCCTTAAAGCTGGTAATGGAAGATGGGACTGACAGAGGGCAAAAGAGCAGGAAGAAGGAAGATAAGGTTGTTGTTCCATTGTCATCATCATGTTGTGTCTCCACATACGGCTTCAGTCCTGGAAAAGAGGGAATTTTTTCAAACATTTTAGAGAAGTAGTTTGAAGGCTTACACAGTTAAACAAAGATATATTGCCAGGTGTCCAGTTCTCTAAGTACCATTACCTTTTATTCTTCTAGTCTCTACAGTCTTGAAATGTGCTGCTCTGTTCAATGCCATATTTTCCATCTAGAAGGTCTTTTTCAGAATTTTCCACCCAGATGGATACTCTAGCTTGTTTTCTGCAGAAAATCTTGATCTTGAAACACAGTACAGGGATGCGTATTATCTCAATCCAAAGAGTACACTTAGAACTGGAGTTTAGCAGAGAGTTCCTGGATGTGTCAGGCTGTACTAATGCTCTGTCTGTGATGGGCTATAATTATTTGGCACAATGGCAGTTCTTGTTAAAACCTGTAGAAAAGCAGGTCTGATTCAACTATCTCCACTAGGCTCTGTGATATATGGTTATAGTCTTTCACAAAATTTCTGCTTTTAGGAAAATGTAAATAGCTGAAATATTTGTTCTAGTGAAATATTTAATGACATTCTAAAGAAAATGATGACATACATACACAGTGTGATTTAGGCAAACCAGAATGATACGTGATTATTATTGAATGAATAAGGGAACTGTCTAGCCATTTATAAGCACAGCTATGGGTATATCAATTTCCCTTCTGTAATAAGAATGTACCTCCCTGTACCATTTAGAGCTTCATGTAAAATGTTAATTAAAACAATTTTTAAACTTCTTTTTAGACAAATAAAAACTTTCCTTTTGTGCTGCATCTGGTTTTGCTGTCACTAAAGATGTTGTGTTTTCCATCTGGAAGCAAACCATAAATAATAACAGGTAATACTCTTGTATTTAAAACAATATGCCACACAGTCAACCGCTCACTGGATAAAACCTTATTCTAGGGAAAAATAAGACAGCTAAATGAGCACATATTTTGCCTATGTATTCTACAGTTTTTACTGTAGTAAAAGATAGAAACTGAACTGTTTTGGAAGCAGAGGGGAAAGAGGGGAAGGCCAGGAACAAGGGCAGAGAGAGAGGCAGGGAGAGGAAGTTTTGTTTTTGGAATAACTAACCTGTATTACTCATAGGGCCACTTGAAATAATTTGTGCAAAACCTGTTTCAAAGTTCATATTTTATTTTATCAAAAGAATTCTGAAAAGTTTCCACTTTATTCTTGAAATAAAAATGCTTTGTGAATATGATGATTTAACATCCTGCAAATAATCTTTTTCTTATTTTTTTTCCTGTATTCAGTACTTCCAGAACACCATCCTGCATTTCCAAATATGTATGAGGAACTATTCAGAGTTATTGAAAACTTGACTGAAACACATTCATATCTTCTCTATCCAATGACCTAAGTATGATTAATACACAAATGTCTACGTTTATTTTCCCTTCAGTAACCACTAATATCCTGTAGGTTTTGACCAGATGTTCAGTAACTGAAGTGGTACATCTACATCTGCCACTGAAAATTATTGCTTGTAATTAGGGAGAAAAGAATATTCTCTCAGTTTCTAACTAGAAACATAATAGCAGGAAGATATTTCACTTGGAAAGGCTTTTACAAGTGGAAGCAGAACAGCTGTATTCACCAAGTAGGCCAGCACCAGAGCCAGTGATAGAAAGCAAGTCTCCTGAAGATAAATAGTCAAGTACTGTCCCCATAAACTCACACTGAATTTGAAGCAGAAGAGGAGAGTCTGTTGGTTGCAAACTGTAATTATCAGGATGAGTTTCAGGGCTTGTGCTCAACACTCCTGGAATAGAAAGCTCAGAGGTAACCTAGAAGCTGTGGAAGGTCTTGTATTTTCTCTCTGATTTGAACTTGGTACATTTATTTAAATACAAATAAATCTCAGATTAACTTTGTACTACGGCAGGTAGGAAACACAACTACTAAAGGCAAATCTCATGAGAGAGAACATTCCCCCTAGCTTGCTTTCCAGTATCTCTTGCTTGTGAAATACCTTTAACAGTGCTGTATGAATTTCACAGAAGGCAATATAACTTTCAAGAACAGCTCAACAAAGGTAATGGATGAAGTTTGGACGATTTCTTTAGTTTTACAAAAATCTTGCCTAAAGATTACCATCAAGTCCTAAATGCAAAAGTGCATGGCAAAGAAATAGCAAACATTATCGCTATGTTTTCTTCATATTGGAAGAAATCTCTTCAGCTGGAGTTTTGCATCAAATCCTGTCTCAAGACATAAGGCTCACTGGAGAAACTGCCAGTTTGCAACAGCAAGCTTTGAATCAAATCCGCTCTTCTTTGACTTTCAGAATCCAAAAAAGATTGACTATTTTAGTCAAATATTTAAGAAAAAGAGGCATGCACTCCAACATTTATCAAGCTCACCTGGGCTTTACTTTGAACACCTGAATATCAAACAATTTATGAAAAATAACCTAACCCTGCTATTGTTTATTTTAATGGAAGTGAGATAATTTTTCATTAAGCTTTGTATATAGGTGTGTTTCCCTGTACCTACACATAGTTATGTGCACATAGCCTGTTACATACAGTGGTCAAACACTAACACTGTAGCACTTGCCAGAACGTCAAACATACATACGGACTTTTTCTGAAGCAAGCTGTCAGTCAATTATCTAGGTTTTATACTAGGAATTCTACAATTCCTAGTATAAAACCTAGTCTACAAGACTTCTAAATTTCACTTTTGCCCACTTTGCACATTCGTACACAACATTATAATACTCAAATTCCCATTTTGAAGTGTTATTACTCTTCTTTTTATAGTCTAACGGTATTTTCCATAAATAGGTAAAATCACAGCTCTTAGAAAGCAAGGGATTATTCATGAGTTTCAGCTTTTATTTAGGAAGGACAGTCACAAATAATTCAGTTCTCTAGTTTCAGTGAAAAACTTATAAATATAATGTAAATGAGAAAATATGGTAAAATAAAAGTAAAATAAAACTTTATATAAAAAAAAAAAAACAACCCACAAGTCAAAATTCTCTTTTTGAGTCATAAATTTAAAGCCACCACTGAGTTTTAAAAATCTGGGACTAACAAAGCAGAGCACTCCAAAGTTCTTAGTACATTTGGGTTTTTTTTTATTTTTGCAGCTTCAGTGGAAAGCTGTGTTATAAACTGATCATAGTTACATCACTATGAGTATGGTTTATAACTAGACTTGAAGCAGTAATCCTACTTCTAGAGCTGAATAAGAGAATTTCTCTTATCTGAGTAATCACATATTCTAAGTATTATCTTTTCCATATGTTCATGGACAGGAAAAACGTGAAGTCACTTGTGAAAAGACTTCTTAATCTTTTGCCTCTTTGCTTTTCTGTTGCATTAAATTTTAATCTTATAATACTCTTGAGTTTATCATCTAATTTCATATTCTAATTGCATTGTTAAGTTTCTCATAGTATCATGTATTCCCATGAAAATTTTAGCACCAAAGATTTGGGTAGCATTCAGTACAGGAATTGTTAAGTACCTTTTGTTAACATCCAGAAAAATCTCATAGGATGTTTCATAAATATATGCTTACATCACACAGCTATGAAGAGTTAATTTCAAAATAACTTTGTATCCAGATGCCTTCCTCTTCCCAAATATTTGTCAAGTGAAAAACAAACAACAAAAAAGGTTGTTCTGGCTATGAAATAAGTAGTTGATGACAAAAATTACTCGCCTTTTTTAATTCAAAATGCAGCAATGCACACTTTTTTTTTAAATGTACTTTTCAGACAATATTTTCCAAATTTATAATTGAAAAAAATATTAATTATAACAATATAGAAAACTTTACATATATTAGCTTATAATGGAAGCACCTTTGTGTCTAAGATCAAAAAGAGTGGAGAGAATATGTAGTGGCTACCTACCTATTATGCTGGCTACCTAAACTTGGCTTCAGTTATTAAAATTGAAAAACATGAAAATGGTAAAACAGAAGAAAAGGAACAAAATCAACAAAAACCTTTGCATATGCAGGTACAAGTCAGATCAGGTTAGGTTCAGGTATTCTTTTCATTCTTCCTTGACAAGATCCAGGGGGATACCTATACTTCTAGATAAAGATGAAGGAGTGAGTTCAGACACTGAGCCCCTTACCACTCACATGGCTCAGTAGTTAACTCACCCCTGACTCTGTTCTGGACTACTACAGGCAACTATTTCCAGTATAATTTTGCTACAGTAACCAGTTATCAGGGTAATCATGGGGAAAGATTAGCTCATGGTCCTCTCTTTTTGCTTAAGAATATGGAAGTAGCCAGGGTCTTCCACCGCAGGCCAGTTACAGATTTGAGCAGGAATGCACAGTCTCAGTGAACATTCTTGTCAGGCTAAAGGACCACTGATTTTAGGCCATTTGCCCAGTTATAATGAATTGCTGTATTAGAAGACATAGAAAGGCACTAAAATCTATCCCCGTTACTCAAACAGTCTCTGCTGTGCACCCCACCTCAGAATATTCCTTTATAAAAGACAGTACATCAAAACAAGCATTTTGAAGAGTGTCTCAGTCAGTCACTGAGGCACATGTGGGTTCTCTATGAATTATAATTTAAAACATAAGGGGGAATTTCTTGTTATTTGATTTGTGTGCAGAATGAAAAGCTGATATGAGCAGCAATGAATGAGCCCAGGTTCCTCTGCCACTAGACATGTCAATCCCTTACACTAAGTAGTCCACCAACAGCTAAGCTCACTCCTCTTACACTGCCTACTCTATATGTTGTCCATTGTCACCAGCTACAACTCAGTCTCCTTTTTTTTGTGTCAGTCCATGATCCTATGAGTGCAAGAAAGTAATAGGATATCTTGATCTCATATTTGCAAGTCACTTTTAGGCCCAGAGCTTGGGCCACAGGTGAACAAAAAACTCTATTACAAATTTCTACAAAGTATTCTGTTGCTAATTTTTTAAGGCTTCTAACTAGTCACGTGAGCAAGCACTTGTGTATCAAAGACAG
The DNA here is from genome assembly GCA_013398155.1 of Pedionomus torquatus. Classification (NCBI taxonomy): domain Eukaryota; kingdom Metazoa; phylum Chordata; class Aves; order Charadriiformes; family Pedionomidae; genus Pedionomus; species Pedionomus torquatus. The sequence goes on from VZRU01006265.1 coordinate 911,537, forward strand.
CAGATCATCTATACCCTCCAGCACATACCTGCTTGTATCTTTGGGTGACAGAACATTTGTATCTAGAGACCTGTCAGAAGAAAAGTATCCCTCTCATCTGACTGTGAAATGTAAAGGTTTTTACTCTTGTCATTTAAAGATGCCCTACTGTCAATCAAGTAACCCCATCAAACAAGTAATACATGCATAGCAATCAAATATCTCAGTTTAATTTAAGTTCCCCTTTCATGCATTACAACATCCTTTTCCCAGTCAAAGCAATTCAGTTATGTCAAAACTTGGTGGCATGTTTAAAGCTGGATAGATATATTTTTCATCAAACTAATGTATATATAAACCCAAATAGTGCACAGACTACTGTATTGATTCCATTGCTCATTCTCTAGATAGTAAGCTTGGGAGGAACAATCGACTTAGAATCTAGACCACATTCATGTTTCAATCTGCAGTTTGATAAACAAATTATGTAGTACAAGTCACCCATGAGATCCTTCCCACCTGTGTTTCTAAAACTGTTTTGATTTTGTGGGTTTTTTTAAAGTACTAATATCATCAAATTGCCAATCTGCCATTAGGAGCACTGACAATAAGGGTGTTCTGCAGAATTACTGTCCAGAATCCAGTAAAATACACAATATAAGGATAGTAGGACAAGGATAAGTTGATGGCTTGATACACAATACAAATTAATAAAACTCCTTGCAATAACTGTAAAACTGGAAGAATATTTTAGTGATGGGCCACAGGTTTTATCTGAAGCCAGATGTTGTCTGTCTCTACATGGAGAGCAATGGGAAAAGATAAGTGTTCCTGCCCTACAAGGTACTCAAAGTCTTTTCCTGAAGGAAGACACAAATTTTCTTCTCAGCAATATAATGGACCTATCTCTGAAGTGGAATACTACTACTTTTTTCCATTGACTTGTATTTTTGTTTCATTCTGTGAATTTAGCGAGAGGGAAGAGAGAGAGAGAGGATAAAAGAAAGGGAGAGCTGATGGCTACTTTTCACAGCAGAAAAAATGTTTCATGTGTACATATGAACAACACAGAAATGTTTAATATTCCAACACTAAGCAAATGATTTCATCTAATAGCCTTATTATTGAAGATTATGAAGCTGTGAAAATGTTTTATCTGCAAGCTTACTCAATCCTAAACAGCATAGGCTTCTGGCTGTGCCAAAAACCTACCATGCTAGATTAGAAGTGATGTTAAATCTCTTGAAAGAAAATATGTTTCTTGGTTTATAGGCTTGATGTGGGTATTGATTCAAATAAACTGATGCTTTACAATGAAGCAGAGCTGAAAAATGCTTAAGAATATATAACAACAAGCAAATATTTGCAGTTTACTGCAATACTGACAGTATAAAAAAGCATTGCAAGCTCATTTTATGCTTTGGACTCAAATATGCTATATCAATTCTGGTGAAGCTTTAAAACACAACAGGGTTAGCAACTGGCTCAAGGGTCCACCCTTGTGAATCCAATCGTAGTATCAGGTGTTATTCTTGCTGTCACATTACCCACTAAAACATCTGTGGTGTTGACCAGGAGGATAATCATAGCTTTTTTATCAAAGATAGGTCTGGGCTGCATTAGGTAATATTATAGTGATGCTACACAGTATGTCAAACTGATTTTCTATCATGTTATGGGTCAGTAGATCAACAGCATTTTATACAATCAAAATACTTCATAGGTAAACTGTTTATAAGAGGGAACAGCTAAAATTTGAGAAAAAGCTCAATTCTCGGTTAAATTAATTTTTATTTTATAGTGCAGTATTGATTCTGCATTAATATAACTCACCGAACCCACTTTCTACTGTAATCTTTTTATCACTCTCCCGTAAACAAATCACTACCTTTGGAGAACTACCACAGACTAAAAAAAACATAGCACTGAATACTTTTGTTTATCACATTTCCTCTGTTATAAACTAAACCTTACTGGCAATTCACACCACAGGAGACAATGACTACAGACTACAATGACTACCAATTTTAGCTGCTTTGCTATTGTTCCTGTCCCTTTGCATACATAAGCATTAAATATTCAAGCTTCTAGTCCTCATATATTTAAAGCAAAAAAAAATTATTTAAAATTAATATATAATTGGAATACTTACACAGCTAGTTTTGCAACTGTTACAGCCATTCTTTAACAAGAACACTCAGTTAAGATTCATTGGGAAATTACTTTTATTTTTATCCACTCTTCAATGAAGAACCTATGTATAAATTTGAGGTATCAGACTCCATGTGACAGCCTTAACTCTGGTCTTAACATACATACAGACTAAATATATCTTGCTTATTAAAACCTCTCCTCTGGGTGGAGATGTGTGTCAGTGGACATGACAAAAAAAAAAAAAAAAAAAAAAAAGTTTCATAATCAGAGAAGTAAAAAAAAATACTAGAAGAACAGCATGTGGCATTCAAAAAAAAAGGAGGACAAATTTGACTACACTATTTGTTTGCTTTCCTCTGTGACCTGTCTTCATGCTTGGAAAAGATATTATACAATATAATTGATTGACTCAGAAATACTAAAAGTGGGTCTGTTACTGTTCTGAGAGTCTTATGAAAAAGAAAGATGTGCTTTCAGTCAATCTTTGCTGGTTTGTAGCAGGGATAATGGGACCTGAATATTTTTCCATCCTGTTTTCCAGTTCTGATACTGTTTTTTTCTGAATATGATATTTTGAGCTGTCCCCACTGAATTGTTTGATCTGATATGAGTAAGAGCATTTTGATCATCTACATTCTTAAGAGATGCTCATCAACGAGCAGGTTTGGTTATCTGTGTGTGCTGGTTGTCCAGTGAACCATTTGGATCTACATTGTCCAGGAGAGTTTGCTAGTCATCATGTTATGACACATTCAGACTGTTGTTGGGAGAAAAGTTTCCCTGTATGATTCTCTTTCACCTTGAGTAAACCACCAAACAGTCAGTCCAGCAGGACTAGACTCCAGGGCTCCCCCATATCAAATAGACCATAATTTTCATTTGTTTTATACCTAGCTCAGTGAAATGCAAAAAAAAATCACAGCAAGTGAAAAGGTCGAACTGAATAAAGCATATTCTGCTGCCAGAGAAATTAGGATAAAAGTATCAGATACATCCTCAACTGACTCAGATGTGACATTTGGATTTTCTTCCATTTACCAGGTGTATGACATTAGACTGAACACAAGTCTTCTTTTCTTCCCTTCCTTTGAGTCCAATTTTGCAAGGAAGATTCATTACATATTGTGAACCTAAGACAAAATGCATCACTTCATTTTTATGGTTAAAGCATTTTCTAGGCAGGTAGAATACCATTTTCTGCTCCTGAGAGTTTCATTATTCACATAAAAATAGAGCAGTAGCATCTGTAGAAACCAAGAGGTTTTCTTTGTATCACTTCCATATCTCTTCTTTCCTCCTGACCCTCAAAAAGCTTTTAATCTGATGATTTGGGTGCTCTTCTGAGAAAAAAGATGGTCCAAATCTCCTCAGAAATAAACTAAAACCAAAGAATATCTTCCACATGGTGGACTTATGTCCCCTTCACAGGGAAGCACTACCTGACCATATAAAGGGAACAGGAACTGCTAAGTTAATCCTCCAAGCATTTCACACATTTTCTTGAAAAATTTTCTTTTAGGTAGAGCTTCAGTAGCAAGTTTGTTGGATTACAAAGTGGCACTGCTGAAGTATTAAAGGCAAACTTCATCTGTGTTCAACATCATAAATAATAACTTTGAAATTCTATGTGTAAAAGTACCATTATGTGTGAAATTTAATTAGTTGTGCTGTTCATTATAATACATGTTCTGCTGTTTTAAAAGGATAGATATTTTGTTAAATTTCTGAAGCAAAATTTAAAAAAATTAAACAATTTTATTTTGCAGTTGACAAGCTGGGCAGTTTTACTTCAAGCAGCCAAAGGCTAATCAGCGCTTGTTTAATATACCAACAAAACTGATTTAGCAGACATTAATGTACATTTCCTGGGATCCTATTGCTTTCAGAAATGACTATGAATGTTTACATGTTCTATTGTTTGCAAGAAAATTATTTGCACTCCCTCCCCTGGTAATATTTCCAAGAGGGTAAAATATTGCTAGAAAGGTTTTAAATTTGCATTGGACAAGTTTAAGAAAAGAGTTTCAGTAAAACATACAGCTGTCTATAGCTGTCTGTAAACAAGTGTCTGCCTAATGAATGATAATGCAAATCTGGACAATAATTCCAGAAAACCAGGCTCCCTAATGGATACCACATATTCCCCAAAACAAATTAATTTTACAAAGAGATGATTAACAACAAGCACAGATTTGGGAAGAATGATCATATTTTAAAAATCCAATTTTCTTATGAGTAGGAAAGAGATAGTTGCTATCACATATCTTCCCTTTAGAAAACAGTTTTCTAATTTTGCCATTACAAGCAAGCCGGGAAAAATTGTCATGATGATATGTCTATACAAAATGACGTGGATAACATATTCAGAAACAATTTATCATCAGCTTGTGTCAGCAATCCTTTAAAGCACTACAGATTCTTTGAGGTTAAACAGGTATTTGCATGGAGTAATTTGATTAATCAGTACAAATGTAAATTTGAATATTTCTTCACCTGAGGAAAACAGGGTCAAAATGTAAAGGAATTTTCATTATCATTTCATTAACATAACTGTCACACTTTCCCTTTCCTCTCCTCTTCCCTTTAAAGCAATAGGACAAAACAGAGTTCCTTCTCTTTGACAGGTATAGTAAGAATTCTTCCTTGCGCTACCTTGAAGAATATGATTCATGTTATTTCTTCCCTTATAATAAGAAATCTGAATCACTAAATCAGAGAATCATAAAGGTTGGAAGGGACCTTCAGATATCCTCTAGTCCAACCCCCCTGCCAAAACAGGTCCTCCTAGAGCAGGCTGGAGAGGAACACATCCAGGCCACATTTTGAGTATTTCCAGAAAAGAAGGCTCCACAACCTCTCCGGGCAGCCTGTTCCAGTGCTCTGGCAGCCTCAAAGTAAAGAATTTTTTCTTTATGTTCAAATGGAATCTCCTGTGTTGCACTTTGTGTCCATTGCCTCTTGTCCTGTCACTGAGCACCACTGTAAAGAGTATGGCCCCATCCTCTTGACATCCAATCTTTAGATATTTATAAGCGTTGATGAGATCCCGTCTCAGTCTTCTCCAGGTTAAGCGGACCCAGGTTTCTCAGTTTTCCCTCATAAGAGAGGTGCTTCAGACCCTTGTTCCAGCATGGCTGAGACAAAGGGGGCAGGGACTCTGGAAGACCTGATGCCATGGGATTAGGCCTGCAGTTGCCTGATTTTTTCTGCTGTGCCTGAGCCTCTGGTAGATGGGAATGGTAAATGCTTGAAGTAACTGCTCCTCACTGGTTTAATTTTTTTATTATTTTTTTTCACCTTTTTCAAAAGAGTTACTGAGTTGCTTCTGCAACTTTTTTTCAGCTTGGTGTCCCTGGGGACTGAACATCCATCCACTGACTGTGCAACAGATAAGCTATGATGTAATGTGAAACCCAGAGATTTTACTGAAAAAAAAAAAATAGTTATGGTTCAGCTCACTTAATTTTGAAAGAGAGGCAATTTTAAGGTTTGTCACCTAACCTGTTTTGGACACTTGCTTTAGGATTATATGAATTACTTCAACTGGTCCAAACACTGCACTCTACACTGTCTACAGATTTACAAATGAAGCCTGGAGAGACTAGCTCACATCCATAGATAGCACTAAACATCTAACTTTAAGTACAATAAATTAATCTAAATATGAAATATGAATATAATGTAAAACCTAACAATAACAAAGGAGACATACATTAAGTAGATATTGACATGTTTAGTATATGCCAGTAAGATAGAGAAGGACACAGAAATGTCCATGCTAGAAAAACAAAATACCACAAAGCTCTGCTGGATAAGAAAATTATGTGTCATTTCATGAGAATATGCTACTGCTTCATCAATCTTAGAGATCTGAGCACGAGAACATTATTTCAGTATTCCGATTTGAAGTTAACAGATTAAGATTTATAGTTAGAGATCAGAATTTGCTTAACAGTATACACTGATAGTCTAACTTTTTGTACCATGAGTATTAAATGCAGAACAGAGAAAAAAACAGTGCTCTGAAAGTTAAGTGTACAAATCTTAAATTTCTTTAAAACAGGGAAAGAGTATATATCAAGCAAGAAAAACCCAAAACAATAACAGAGCCTTATGCTGTCATTTAAATATGAAACAAAGTTAAAAATACATTTTATAAGCCAAAATTTTTAATCTGGATCCTTTACATATTGAAAATTATGGTTTCACACATATTTGGAGAACCAAAGAAGAATAAATGCCTCATAAAATTATGCAAGTGAGAGATTAATATTGTGGACTCATTTCTCAAGAAGTTTCTTAGTACCAAAAATGGGATGAGTTAAATACTACCAACTACTACTACAAACATAAAAATAAAAATACAAAACAGTTATTTGCTTTTTTCACCCTCTGAAGATGTCAGGTAAAGTTTATTATCTGCTTTGACTTCCACCAGGTTCAACTTCATGCAGATAAGAGAAGTGTGACTCTCTCCCTTTTTTTTGTTCACTTAAAAATACACATAGACATGGTGGAGATTTTATCTTAAAATTGTTAGTCATTTAATTATGACTGCAGTTCTAGAGTCAAAATACTAAACAAATTAAGCAAAACATTGAAGAGCAAACTTGGAGTCTGGAAAGATGTGGGCAGAATAACGTTAATCTTTCAGACTATGAAACTCGCTATTTGAAATTAAGGAACTCCATTTACTTGAAACTGAAAAAGACATAAAAAGATCAAAAATAAAATAGAGAATTGGTAGTAAAGTGATAGTGTTATAGAGAACAACTAAGGACTATAATCCAGTTTGGGGATTTTACATCAGAAAAAAAAAACAAATTGGAAAGATTCCATGCTGGAGGTTACAGGAATAGTTGGAGTTTTAGAATGACCGCTAAGGAAATGGAAGGACTTTGTTTAGTCTAGAAAAGAGAAGACGGAGGAAGGAAGAACATTGATAATTATCTTCTGATAACTAAACAGTTGTCATTAAGAGAAGGACGATCAATTGTTTTCCAAGTGTCCAGAAATAGAATGAAATCATCCTAATTTGTAGAAAAAAAGATTTATGTTAGATAGCATGGCATTTTTCCTTCCCATAAACATACCCATAGGTATTCTACAGGCACTATGATATCTCTGAGGTTTTTAGGAAAGGTTATACATACTGTGGTATCATGTAAATACACTTAACGCTGACTTCTGCAATGAACTACATGTTGTCTTAAGGTCTTTCCCTGTCTTATTTTATACCATTCTGTAATAGGCGAATCTCATGCCTAGGCTACGTGCTCATCCCCCTTTTCAAGTGCTTAGGGACAATACCAGATAACTGCCAACACAGAAAACCATTGATTTTGTTTATGACTAACAATTTAGGATGACCTGTTAATGGTGAATACACTTTCCATAGGAACCACCAGCAGAAAGTCTACATCTCATTGCCTCATTAATCCCTCACAGGAAGACAATAGTGGGATTTAAGACATGGAAATAAATTACTTCCAGTCTGTAAAATTAGCATTCTTTCTTAGCCAGTAACATATTAAAAACAAACAAACAAACCCCACCAAAGAAAGCAAGATGAAAAACAAACAAATTGCCCATTACCCTAAGTTTAAATAAACAAATATTTGCTGGAAGTTAGCTTTCTATTTATCATATTTCTAGTTGTTACTGGGAAGTCCTTAGGATTTCATTACAGTTGTGCTTTTGCAAGAAATTATTTTGAAAGTCACCGCAAATAGGCAACAAAGCATATTGACTCTTTGTGGTTTAAACATTTTATACAGTAATTACTTTAACTGAGTTTAAGAATAGAGCTAGCTAGCTTGGAGCAGAAAGCCAAACAACTAAAAGAGAATTAAATCAAACAGATTTGCTTTGATTTTTTTTAAGAGTATCAGACATCAAGTAATACTAACAAAACATGTTTACTTATTAAGACACTAGTTAATATTCTAACTCACAGCATAATTAAAACTGCTGGTTATTCATGACTGTAACAAACGATGGTTAAAATGTTAATGTGATCTTTGAACCACAATTTCACTAACAAAATTTACTTTTTGACTAAGATATTTGCATAAATAGTTACAAAAGTTTTTAATGACAGAATTTTTGAATGTCTCAAAGTGAATTGCAATATTTTGACATATATCAATTACAAAATTGCAATAAACAAACTAAATGAACACAAAAATGTTCAGTTGACTTCAGCCACAAAATTACTACTCTCACCTTATTTAAAACTGTATATTTATTAAATCATCCAAACCAGAAGATTAAGCAAAAATCTTCTTCCCAGTAAATAAGCCTATGAGTTGAACAACAGGTATTTGTATGGGGAACTGACAGGTACCTGCAATTTTATTTCTCAAGAAACCATTGAATTGAGACCATACTACATTCCCTTCAGCTATCTTTAACAGTCTACAGAAAACTCCAGAGTGAGTCCTCATTTGGATCCTAATCCAGGTAGATTCATAACAAAATGTATAACTGAGGACTCATACGTTGTCAACACTCTTAAAAGCAAGAAAACACTTGAGAATTATACTGATCTAGGGAGCCATATTTAGGGAGGCTGGATTAATTTTCTGGAGGATATCGGTTAGTTTTGCTTATTAGTAAAGGCTAAGCTGAAAATGGGTTTTAAATGTATTTTCATTAGTTTATACTATATAGTGCTATAGCATATTTTACTTAGAAAAGAAACATAAAAAGTTGTTTAGGGGCTTGTTATTTCTAAAATATGTTCTTTTAAATGGCAAATTCCTGTCTTCTTTAGCTCTCAAAATTAGTTGTGCTTAAACAGCTTTTTAGAGTTGTCAGATTTATCACCAGCTACATCTCTAACTGAACATTAAGAGTTCATTTCACTTTGTTTCATTGTTGTTTTTACAATAATTTTGTTTGTGTCTTTTAAAGATTAAATCCCCAAACCACCACAAACTTGCCAGATTATAGACCTAGATTGGTTCTGCAGTTTATGAATGTCATTTAGTAGTCACATTACTGAGTTTCCAAGATAATTATGCACAAGTATCAGCTACAATACCAAGATGTTAGTCAGCTGTCCACTGCTGCAATTAGCCCTAATTCTTATTCAAGCTTCAGCTACTCCATCAGAAAATATTCTTTTTTTCCATTATCTAAGACATTCTTCTAATATATTTAGCTAATCAGCCTTTATTGAAAAGTAGGCAGTATGTTTATTCTTTTACTGGAACAAGCAAGACTACTACTGAGCAGCACATTAATATGACATGTTGGGTTTTTTCTTCTTTTATCTTTCTGATTACAAAACCTTCAAAGACACCTTTGAAACTGAAATTTGCAATATGCATGAGATTTCTACTCAATTCTTTACATGATATAAAAGTAGATGAACAACATTTAGGAAAAATGTGTAAATACAATACGTTTAAAATTAAAAAACTATCAAGAAACAATCATTCTGAGTCTTTTTAGAATATCTAACAAAAAGTATCTAACACAGGGAGATTAGTTGCATTAAAAATGCACATCTTGGAACTAGCTTCACATAGAGTAAAATTAGGGATAACGATCAGATTTAAAAAGACTTCAGATTTACTCAGAAAATTCTAATAAGGAATATTAAAGACCTAATTCTATTGCAAGTAATTTCCCAGAATCTCCTACCACCAAGCAGTAAGAGACAAGTAAAAGTTAAATGCTATTGCTCTTATTTGCATTTCCTAAAACATTCATGAAAGATACTCATGACAGAGTAGGTCCCTAAAACTAAAAATCAAAACCCATCTTAGACTATTGCAATCTTTTGTATCTCATGGGATCAGGAATTTAACCATGCAAACAGGAAAGCTAAAGAAGAACCCTGAGAAAACTCCTTCCTGGTAACAGCTCTGATGCTGGAAAAATTGAAGACCTGCCTCATAAAAAGGGATTAGAAAATGTTACAAGGATCAATTCTATACATTTCTATAGAAATTCATTTAATTATTTTAATCTAGCTTTTATTTTCTTTTATTTTCATTTATTTTTATTTATTTTTCTAGCTTTTCTTTTCTTTTTTTTTTTTTTCTAGCTTTTATTTTCTATAGAAATGTATTACTACAAATGTTGACTAAGATTTTTAGATTGTTTCTATTGATTCTAAATGCTACATTGTCACAGACTGGCTACCAGAAGACATAATCAATTCTCTCAATACTGTGATTTTCAAAAGTCTGTTTCAGTGTACAAATCTCAAAAGAATTTAATATTTACTTAAAATCTTGGCCTTAGAATGTTATGGACATTACAGAATATCGTGGTTGTTATTTCTCTGTCAAACAAGCAAGAGATCAGATAGGGTACCATGAAAATGAACAGGTATTTTTTGCCCCAAAAGTTTGCATCTTCTGACATGTGGTATGACAACTGAAGGGAATACAAGAGAAGAGAAATAACAATGTAGAAATTTCCCATCTTTCTGACTACCTGTGTAATAAATTAAACTGAGATACTACAGTATCAGTACTACAAATGTTACAATGGAGCCCTTGACGACACAGCTGGGAAATCTTGGAATATAAGTCCACTTTATGAGTTTTAACCCTTAATGAACTGTTAAATCTTCCATTTCTGCATCATTAAGTTGTTTGTTTGTTTGTTTGTTTGTTTAAATGAAGCAGAAACAGAGACGTGAGGAAAGAAAGTCTTAAAACCTAAAAGACTGTGTTGTTGAAAAGCTAGGGTTAACTCTGAGTAACAAGAATGCACCCTCCATAGAGAAATAGAAGACTAAAACAGGTTTTTTTGCATGTAATGAAATTTTAAAGTTTGAAGCATATTGAAAAAATGATACTTATCTCAGTAAGAAAAAGTGTGAAGACAGCAAAAATCTTCTTTCAACTTCATAGGAATTGCAGGAGATTAAATATCAAATAAAATGCACTTAGGAATGTTGCCAATACATATCTGAGAAACAAATCTAGTGAAATCTAGTGGACCCTGCCTAGATGTCATAAAATAAAAGACTCGTGTCCGCAATACACATGCACAAATCTAACTCCACACTGAAACAGAGGAAAAAACATCATACACCTAGATAAAAAAAGAAAAAAATAAAAGAAGAAAAAAAGGGAAAAAAAAATCTCAAGCAAAGAAGTGGTCTAATTCAACAGAAAGTGGTTTGGGTTGTCTTTGTTTCTTTGGGTTTTCTTCTGTTGGTCTTTGTTAGGTGTTTTTTATTGTTGTTGTTTTGGGGTAATTTGTAGAGTGGGAATTTCCTATCCAAAACAGAAGTAATTGTTGCAATAAAAATATTTCAGGGAGTAAATCTCTGTCATACAGAGACCACAATACTGCTTCATTTTATTAAAGGTCATGATGACATAAAATGCTGTAGTGTATTGG